>JAHZMU010000803.1:0-10130 GCA_027743725.1 Rambutsinella grinnellia | reverse complement strand
AGCTGCTCCAAAGCATTCGTCACTTGCCAGTGGAGGAACTCCGTATTATAATTTTCGGGGGGCGGGAGGACGTTGCTATTTCATCTGTCACCGAATCCGGACAACTTTCATTGAACGACTATGAAAACTCGAGCATTCGCTACGTCAACTTGATGTGTGGCGAACGCTGCCATTCCATTTCTTTCAATTTCCTCCAAGCTCTTAAGGCAATTGAGTTCTTGGGAGTTTCCTATCAGACAACTACTGTGGCATTCGATACGAAGCTCAACCCCCCTCCACATCCTCAAGGGACGCCGGAGAATGTTCAGCTCTTTCGATATTCCTACCGTGAAGGGTATGATGAAGATGATCCTTTTACGGAAATGTACGAAGCGAATATCTGGGAGGTTGTGCCCTCACTCAAGACCTTGCATGTTCAAGGAAGCCACCCAGTCTGGGAGGAGAATCTTATCCAATGTACCTATACCCAGCGTAGAATCGAGTTCAGTGCAAAGTATTTCAGGAGGCTTTATGAAGAGAAGAAGATCAAAGCTTGTGATGCCTCTGCTTTCGTTCGAAGCTTCCTCAAGAAGCTAATAATCGCTAATCCCATCAAAGTTAAATGGCTATACTTGAATTAAAATGAAAATGTCCGTTATTGTCAATGAAAATGTCGAGAATTGAATTTATTTCTTAATTTAAAGCATAAAAGTATTTTCTTTGGTAAATTTGATTGCCTTGATATTGCACAAAAAGTTTGGCCCTACCTAATTATATTGCATTAGTCTGAGGTACTGTAAAATGATCGGAAGTATTTAATACTGTAATATCAGATTGGTTTCACACGAATCATAATGTCATGAAAATCAGTGACTACTGATGATTAAATCTCAAGAAAGAGCCCTCGCATGAAACCCACTTCTAAGCTATCATTGGCCTTGGCGACATCACTGAGCTTGTCCGGTAGCAAAAGACGGAGGTATTCATCTTCGGCACCCTAAAAATAAAAAAGCTTTTAGTAGAGTCTCGATTTAAACTTAATGATTGACTTACACAATCAACAAGTATCTTCCTAAATGGTCCCTTATATTCCTGGGCGACATCGAACGCGTCGTACTCTTTCCAAGTCTCTGTATCAGTCCCAAGAAAAGGCGTATAGATAATCTTGTCTCCCCACGACGTCGGGTTACAGGAAGGAGCTAAGAGCGATATCGTTTGGAAGAGGTCTGGATTCCGAAGGGCACACACGACAGCACCATTTCCGCCCATACTAGAAATAAAAAGGTTATCTTAAAGCTTAAAGCAAATCAAATCATTAATTATTTTTATCCTCACCTATGCCCACAAACGCCAAACTTCCCCGTGACTGGAAAATGCTCTCTGATAATCGCCGGAAGTTCTTTCGTCACGTATGAATACATTCTATAATTTTCCCTCCAAGGCTCCTCCGTAGCGTCCAGGTACCAGCCTGCACTCCTCCCAAAAACCCACGAGTCCCTGTCCCCTGGAATATTTACATTTCTTGGGCTCGTATCAGGTCCTATGAAGATAAGCCTCTCCTCACTCGCGTATCTTTGGAAGGCCGACTTAAAGATAAAGTTTTGCTCGTTGCACATCACTCCCGAGAAGAAGAATAGCGAGTTAAACCGCTCATCCTCCACTTCCTCTTTGGGGGAGGGAATGTAAATCGAGAATTTCATTAAACATTTAGTCTCTTTGCTATAATGTCTGTAGATGTACTGGTGACCGTTGAAGCACTTGTCTTTCGATAAGCATTCTAGCTCCACTTTATTCTCAACCTTTTCATCAGTTTCAGGTAGCGCTGGTGCCGGCCCAGGCGCTTCTGAAGGCACTTTTGCTAGTCCGTTCTCCATCCTAAAATCCCAATTAGGATCCTGCCTCTTGCCTGATTACCCTACCACTTATCAATCACTTTAGAGAGAATAAAAGCATGATTACTTTGACTAAAATTTTGATTCTGAACAAGCGAAATTCGCGTATGAAAATTGCACCATAAATTTTGCCTCATTCACAGTAATTCTCAGAGTAATCAGTCGATAAGTCTACACTAATATGACGTGTGTGTGTGCCTGGCATGGCCTTGATAACCAAATCGTATGATCTCATCTCTCCGGACCAGCTGTAAAAACCAAGCAGATTCAGATTCATTTCATTCATGCGCGTGTAGACGCGTCCGTCTTTGTTGGAAAAAGATGCATTTTTATTCATGAGAGGAATGCTAAAAGCCGTGTGAAAATTAGAGTAAAACTATTCCATGATTAGAACGTGCGATTAATGACTTCCTGTCTATTTCATTCGTAAAATAGAAGAAAACAGAGAACTAAATTGTGAATTTTTACAACTTTATTAAAAATTAATACAACCGTCTGTTGGATTGGATCGGAAAGCGTTAACAGCATAATAATTAAGGTCTAACATAATTGGACCGTCCTAAAACTTTTTAGCCTAAAAGCAACTCGATTGACAAGGATTCGTGCAATTTTAATTCCTTAACAGAGAAACTACCTACGCATAAGGACCTTATGATAAGGTATTGTAAATTTTAATCGGTAGTCTTTTTAGTACGAAATACTGAATCACGCGTAAACTTAATCTTAAAATTAGAAATTCATCTTAAAAATATTCAAATCACCACCTTTAACCTTTCCAATCTCAATCAGTCATGATTCATCAGAGCTCAGAAAATGTGAAGATTTCCCTGCCCATCAAGCGCCGCATTATGGCCATCCGCCATCACCGCAATGTTAACCGGATAGTCAAAAAACTTTTCTCCCGCATTTCGGTACTGGGGCACGACTTGGCGATCGGGACCGTACAGGCGTCGCACAGTATTGTTCAGGGAGTCGCACACAATCAAGCAGTCCATGTAGTCCATTGCGAGCCCCTGTGGACGCTTCAATGTCCCTTCGGGAAGAACATTCATGTAGCAATTCATCGTCGATGGTATCTTCAAGATGTTCTGATTGTTGAAATCAGTAACGTAGATAAGCGAGCCTGGAAATTAAGAAGAAATATATGTAGCAAATTGTCATAAAGCAATTATCTCGTTAAAATTCGATTAACCTACCATCTCGATTGAAGGTTACCCCCCGGGGGTAATCAAACTTGTTTTTGTACTCGAAAGGCGACACCTCAAAGATCGAGAACTTGTCGATGTAAGCGCCGTGCTTGTTGAAAAGCTGGATTCTCTTGTTCCGAGAGTCTGCAACAACGATCCTTTCTCCACTTGGGTGGACGGCCACATCCCAAGGAAACTTAAAGCTCCCGTTTACATGCCCCTTTGATCCAAATGACCCAATGTACTGTCCATCCATGCTCAAGAAGCTCACTCGGTGGTTATCCTTGTCAGCAACGATCAATCGGTTGTTGACAGAATCACAGCAAATCCCAGTCGGACGTTTGAACCTCGATTCAGCACCACCAAACGGATACTTGAAGATCACTTGGCCTTGGGGGTCGTAGCAAGTAAGTGTGTTCCCAACACGGTCAGTCACATACAATCTGGAATTAAAAATAAAAACTGTAAAAAACACCAAAATTAAATTTATGAATTAATTCCCAATTTTCTTACCCTGTTCCTCCAATCGCACGCAATCCCCCACGACTTTGACGGTGAATTTATCTCCATTTTAGAATAGGAAAACCAGAGCTTCGCATCACTTTTCGGTTTCTGGCCCACCCAAGGTTCGTAATCCACTTGGAACGACGTCTCCAACCCCCCAACCGGTTCATAACGTTGACCATTCGCCATCGCCATCATCATTCCACCCTCCTAACGCGTCACACTGCTCTTCTTCGCCTATAACCAATCCATAATTAAATTCCAATTCAAAACTGAATTCCAAACAATCCCTTTTAACCACCAACACTTAATTATTCTTTAACCAACCTTTAAATCTTAACTTCTCCCTTAAACCCTAATTCAAAGCCGGCACTTGTCCACATCGAACCCAAAACCCAACTGGAGCTCCACCAAAAACGTCTTCTTCCCATCGATTTCCTCTCAAAACTGACCGTTGACAATTGATGATTCTCACTATTTATTTCAACTTTGACAGTTCACCTCTGATTCGACTTGTTCAATACGAAAATCAGCCTTTCTTTCGTTTTCAATTCGTAATCTATGTAAATGAAGCGAGTTGGGTGGTCCTCATCACGTTATCACGTGCACGTGCTTTGTCTCAACATAACAAAGCACGTGCTTCTGGCTCCAGTCTAGTCCAGTCTAAACCAAATGCACTTTTTCACACATTTCTCCACCTTTTCAACGTCCTTTCCTAACTTTCGAGTGAGGAAATGTTGTTCTAAAACAAAGAGTTTCTGGGCGGTCCTCACATCCAACCACTTTCAATAAAAAAATTTCTTCATATGCAAATTATACTTTGTTCATGCTTTTATGTCGTTTTTTCTCCCAAGCTTTGTTTTGAATGGTCGGGGTTAGATGAAAATTTCATCATGAAATGAATTTGTTTCGTTTTAATTGTGGCACCCCTCTTCTTTATTAACTAATCAGTTATCACAAGCATATTAACAACTGCAAAGATAATTGTACAGACCCCTCTTATTTACATAACATTTTTGGTAACAATTGGTTTAAACTAGTCTTTAAAAAAGTAGCTCGCATCAAGGTATAAAAAACTTAATTAAGTTGCAAAAAGGTTGACATTTATGCAAAGTTTGTCAAAGACTTTTGTCGCTTAAAAATCGTGAAATGCACCCTAAAAATTGAAATAAATTAAAAGAAAGAGTCCATTTGCCATGTAGAAAGTTGCATTCTTCCGGTGAAAGTCAATCATTCCATTTTAAAATAAATTTCATATCGATTAAATAAATTAGATAATTTACACCCCTGCAGCTCTTCTCCTCCTGTTACTACTCACTTCCGCTTGAACAGTCTCAATGTGGAGCCTTTTACCCCCTTCATTCTCATCCGTTGGCCATTTAATATTCCCCCCGCTTCTAGGTTGAGCTTGTGCAGGCCCCCCGAAATTGAAGCGGCGGAGGGGATTCGGTCTAATGTGGAAGTTCCTATTCATCGGTGAAATCGGGGGTCGAGGCTGCTGTTGTTGAGGGGGAGGAGGGGGTAAAAATTGGGGGTTTTGTTCACTCGCTTGAGCCATAATTTGTTGTCTTTGCATTTGCTGAGGTGGTGGAGGTGGAGGACCATTTCTTAAAGGCTGTGGAGGGAAAGGACCTGTGGAGTGGGGATGTCTCCTCATAACAATCGGGGGAGGGACTGGCCTTACCATGTATTTCGACCTGTCAAAGTGCTGCATAGGTTGTCTCGGTCTCCCCCTGTGGTGTCTATCCTCATGGGCTTCTTCACTATCTGGGAATTTCACAGTGGCTGAGACTGGTGGAGGAATAGCTGGCTTCATTTGCTGTTGCCTGACTTGGAGTGGTTGAATCTGTTGGGTTTGTTGAGGTAGAGGTTCTTGATACAATTGCTGTGTTTCTTGGGGCTCTTCCCTCTCCGGCTCGAAAGAATTATGACCTTCCCTCGAACTATCATAGAACTCTTGACTCGACTTCCTCACCGGAGCTTCGGTTATTACAGGACGCCAGCCATCCTTCGAATGGTAATTGGCTTCACCTATTGGGGGTGAAAAGCTCACTTTATTCTCGTGGAAATTTTGAGGTTGAGGCGGGCTAAAAGTTGCATTCTCTCTCCTAAAATTCATACCATTTAGTCTAGTCTGGACGGTAGCTTGGGGGACGCTATCTGAAGGCTTTAGAATTTCCTCACTTGCATATTGCTGACCAACTGGGGCCGTCTTCTCATCCCGAATTTTATCTGGGGCAGACCACTTCGTATTTTTCTCTTTCGACCAGTGCTCCACAGAACNTTGGGGGACGCTATCTGAAGGCTTTAGAATTTCCTCACTTGCATATTGCTGACCAACTGGGGCCGTCTTCTCATCCCGAATTTTATCTGGGGCAGACCACTTCGTATTTTTCTCTTTCGACCAGTGCTCCACAGAACTGTTTTGTTCCACACTCCCACCTTCATAATTATCATCTTCGTATTCTTCAAACTCGTCTGATGTCGGAGCTTCATTTGAGCCATCATTTAACTGATTATTTGTGGGGGATTCAGGGGATGGCTTCACCACAGCTTTAGCAATTTCCTCTCTCGTATAAGCAGGTCTTCTGACAACCGCTGGGGCTGCAGAAGTGCTTATCTGAGGAGCCAAAGTCGAAGGGGCAATCGTGGACGGATTTGTACTCGCACTCGCCTGCGTGTCCAAATTCTCCTCGCTACTCACCGGTTTCCTAATCCCACTTCCTCTCACGTAACCATTCGGAGCTGGAATATAATTTTGATTTGCTTCCGACCCTGCCATTGATAACCTCGCGTTATCTTGATACTCTTCATAATCCCCTTCGGTGAACTCAGCCTCTTCGTCCTCTGCAGGTAGAGACGAATCCTGCTCAATAATTATTTCCGCTGGGCTATCCGCAGCTTCCTCAAAGTTTACGTCGATAACATGACTCGGTTGTTGCTCATCCGAGGCTTCGTCTGATGATAAGCGTTCGCTCTCAACAACATGTTGTTCCACAACCTTATCCTTATCATTCTCCGGATAGTAGCCCGAACTCTCTACTACAGCCTCGACATCAGCAGCAGTTGGTAAAATCCCTGTTCTTCCTACATCCCCACTTGGTTCCGATAAAGTTGGCGCTGGTGAGGCATCAACTTCAGGTTCCTTAGCTTCCTGCTTCCTTCCAGGGAATCCCGTTCTTCCTGGCACTGGCTGTGGCACAAATCTCCCCGGTCCCGTTTTCTTTAGTACAGGCTTTTGTTTCTTAAACCCAAAACTGTTTCGAACAGGCGCCTCTTCTTCGCTCTCCTCTTGCTTAGAAAATAGGTTGACAAGCCTTTCAAATTCTGATCCATCATTAGATTTCCGTTTTGTCGTCTTCTCTCCAAAATTACTCGCTTCAATCACAACCTCATCCTCCACCTTAGCTACTGTATTCGACAGCGAAGTGCCATTCGTAGCTAAAACATCCGTTATCGAGCTATTCGACCCATTCGCATCATACCAAGGAGGGAGGATAGCACTCGTTACGATTCCTTCTTGAGTATTCTTCGTAACCAACGTCTTTTGATCTTCACTTCCAACCAATACATCCAAGAATTGCTGCTCACTCGAAGTCTTCACTTGATCCTCATCACTTGCGGATAGATCAGTTCCTTCCAGAGAATTCTGCTGAATACTAGGGTCCTTCCTGCTCAAATCGGGACTGGGCACTATATCAATCGGGCTCTCAACGCTTCCCCTCTTACCCCCAAGTTTAATACCATATTCAGCCGATTCACTAGCCAAGGTCGTTCCCCTCGTCCTCGGCACTTGAGTATTTGGCGCTCTACTAGAACTACTCGCAGCTGGCCTCGACGTTGTCGACTTGTATCTCGATTTCTCTCTTGGCTTCACGTCTTGCTCCATCGACTCGCCCGATTTTATCTTCAATTTCGTTCTCTCAATCGGGGTCATTGTATAATCATACTTGTGGCCCGCAGGCCCCATTGTTGTAACCGAAGGGGCTACTGTACTCAACTCTTCATCCCTCGTATAATTCCTTGAAATAATTCGCGTCAATGTATCCTGCCTAGTCTTTGCCGGCTTTGTCGTCCTCACCTTTTGCGTTGTCGTGTATGGCTTGATTTGACCCAGGTTAAAATCCGTCTCCTCTTTCTCTTTGCCTCCATGCGGGGGAATAGAATCTAATAGCATTTGCTTCAACTGACTCTCTCCCGACTCCGACCCCATCTCACTTTCATTGCTTTGACCATAAACCGATGTCGTCGTTGGTGTTGAAGGGGACACCTTCTCTTCCGAACTCTTCTCTACCTTCTCATCATTTTCATCTTCATTGCTCTCCTCCTCATGCTCTTCATTATGCTCATGGTCGTCATTCTCCTCCTCTTCTTCACTTTCCTCCTGTGGCGGAGGCATCTCCGTCGTCGTCGTCGAGAAGCTCGTGCGTCCCGTGGGAAACCTGGTGGTTTGGAGGTTCCTCCTATTACTATTATACGGATTTGGCGTGGTCACCGTGACCTTCGGTGACTCCGTGAACAATACTTGTCGAGAAGCTCGTGCGTCCCGTGGGAAACCTGGTGGTTTGGAGGTTCCTCCTATTACTATTATACGGATTTGGCGTGGTCACCGTGACCTTCGGTGACTCCGTGAATAATACTTGCTGAACGGGAGAGTCATTCTGTCTGGTCGATTTATATTCTGATGATTCCGCACTAGTTACTAGCCCACCATCTTCATTCTCACTTGGCGTATTATACGAAGGATTCCTTGGCCCAGAAAATAGGTTGAAAAGTGATGAACCTTCGGCATTGCTCTGTTTTCATTAAACAAAATAATTAGCTATCTCTCATCTCAAGTTCAATGAAAGGTTTACAACTAATTGTGCAATCAAAATATTTAGTAATCAGAAGCTCGTTCCGGTCAATAATCTCTGCTCTTGCCAGGTACCCGACAGCCTCATCAAAAACAATTTTTTTTGCTCCCAATACATTTGAAAACAGAGCCTTTCCTTTGCTTANGTTGAAAAGTGATGAACCTTCGGCATTGCTCTGTTTTCATTAAACAAAATAATTATCTCTCATCTTTTATTTTGAAGTTCAATGAAAGGTTTACAACTAATTGTGCAATCAAAATATTTAGTAATCAGAAACGTTCCGGTCAATAATCTCTGCTCTTGCCAGGTACCCGACAGCCTCATCAAAAACAATTTTTTTGCTCCCAATACATTTTGAAAACAGAGCCTTTCCTTTGCTTATCCTAAAAGCGAGAACCTTGATCTTTTAATCCTTTTTTAAACTCTGCTTTAATTCTTAATTGTGGTAAATCAGTCATTTTTTATTCCCTCAACTCTTGTGTGAGATAACCACCTAGAAAGTCAATTTTTTACCCATTTTTCTCACTCATTTCATAAATTTTTCCTATTTAAATTTTCCTTAAAAAATTCTTCAAGATTTACAAAGATTTAAACACATTTTCTCTCTCTTAAACATTTTAATAATTTAATTATGAGTACTACCTTGACCATAACTTTAAACATTTTTGCAAAAGGCAGAAAACACGAGAGTGAAATATGGTAAAAGCTGCTATTCATCTTTTAAAATGAGAGAGTTTAAAGTGTATAAATGGTAAAGTACGCACACTTTTTGACTCGTTCTATTAATTACGCTAACAATAAAGCTCATGAGAGAGTAAAGTGGTCATATAAAGACCAACTCAATGCATTTATTCTTCGAGTCTCTCGCCCCCAAACCAAGAAGGATCTCTTCTTTTAGCTTCTTCCCTTCCCCTAAAGATGATGAGATGAATGATGACGCGAGTCTACCCCACCGCATCAAACACTTTTTCTTCCTCTGAAGAGAAAAAGAGCACAGCTTTAACAAAACTCTTCTCTTCCTGCAACAGCAAAGCACACGAGCTTTATAATATATCCTGGGAAAATATGATACTTCCTTAGCCCTGAAGTGTTCACAAAATGATGATAAAAAGGTCCTGAAAAAGTATTTTGCATGCTCACCAACCCATGTCTTAAGAGAAACAGTTGCATTATAATTATTTCGAGTGCAAAACCGTTTGGGACACACAAATATGGTAGAGAAAAGTTTTTAGTTCCTTTTCGATTCCCGTATCAATGTCAATTGGACTAATTAAAATGTATGATCAAGTAGAAAAGAGAGCCGAAAAAGGAGCTATTTTGTTTATAAGAAAAACATAAGCAACGTTACCGGAAAAGAATGTCGCTTTGAGAAAAACTAGGTTTCTATTCTGACGCATTGCGACTTGAAGTGATGATGATGAACGATGAATAGTGACAAGTCTCACACAGAAAAAATGCCATCTATTTGTTTTTTTTATGCCATTGAGACGGTTATAGTTTGTACGCACGTTTTCACCGTGATTTTCTTTTCAACGAAATAAGAATGGACATGGACTACTTTTGTAGAGGATGGTGATGACAGGTGGCAACTTGAGCAGGTGAAGGACAGTTAGGTAATGTATGCCTAATGCAAATAATTGTAATGTTTACAATTAAGGTTAAACCAGTTAATATTTTTTAATATCACCCTGAAATAGAAAGCGACATTTTTA
>JAHZMU010000801.1:0-15636 GCA_027743725.1 Rambutsinella grinnellia | reverse complement strand
TGCCCCTGTTGCAGGGACATCCGCGTGTGAAAAGTGCTTCGTGGAAGTTGAATTAGCCACTTTCACTTTGGATTTAGCAGCGGAAACCTTTGGCATTCTCCCTGGCAAAGGTGGTGGTGGCCCATTAGCAAAAACTTGAGCCTTAGACAGATTTCCACTACTTGCGGATGCAGGATATGGCGGTGGAGGTGGTAAGTACGGCGGTGGTATATCGCCCATTGAATAAGCACACGCAATCCCATTGCCCAGCATTGGATTACTATTTGTAATTGTTGTATAGCCGAGACCCTTCGTATCAAGATATTCTTGCTGACTAACACGTGGATCTTTCGGAGGAAAGATGACGTAGTCAAGGTCCGAATATAGTTGGGCTTTAAACTGCTGAATTTGAGAGCGAGTAAGCTGATTTGTATAGACCGTTGTAAATTTAGGGTTTCCAGCGACGGATGTACTTGACGTGGTTATTTGACTCGAGTTTATCATAGACGCGGCAGGTGCGCCTGAAGAGAATGTACCTGCGCATGAATTTTGACGAAGGCGTTGCTCAAGTGCTTGCTTATTCCCAATTATTCCATTAACTCCTGAAGGCACCATTGTAGAATTTGATAAGGACATACAGCTTGTCGCTGCTGGATGAACAATTGGCGCTCTTGATAACGGCTTTAGGTTTTGTAAGCCTATTAGGAAATTGTTAAGATTGTTTGGAACGCTTCCGCATCTACTTCCAATCCCGCCAACGAGGCCAGCACCAAAGTATTGTTGTTGGATTAGATTTGTTTTTCCAATATTGCTCATTTGCGATTGTGAAGGGTGTGGGGCATCTTTAATCTTTGAAGAGGAAGCATGTACATCGATATAATTATTCGGGTGAATAATTACTGAAGTATTTGACTTGGATGGGTAAGGCGGAGCAGGAACATTTGGGATGAATGGTTCTTCAGATGCAACAGTATCATAAATGTTATCAACACTTTTGGAATGTTGTAATAAACCCGGATTTAGCTGGTGGGTTAAGTGATGCAGAGGCAGTCTAGGAGGTCTGTACAAAACCATGGAAGTGGCTGGAATGGCGATAGGAGCAGGACTAGCATACGCCGTTTGAATTTGGATTTGTGGCTTTGATGAAATGATTCGAGCGTCAATCGCTGGAGTTGAATCTGATGTTAAATCTGTACTACTCTTTCTAGGCTTTGGAGGCGGTTCAGGTCTCCTATTCTCTAGAAGATTTAACGCATTAGTTGACTTTGATGATGGCTTTGAAGGAAGCAAGTTGCTCCTAGCACGCATCTCCCCTTTACTGGCTTCCGTTGGCTTTCGTCTCGGAAGCGTACTCATATTCACTTGAGGTGGGGGTGGTGAGGTTGACCTCGGATTTGTACACGCTTTAGCAGGTTTCCCAACAAGTTTCCATAATTTATTAGAGTTTGGCTTTTTAGGAAGAGGGGGTGGCATCAAAGGTGGGAGTTGGACGTAATCAGAATCCGTATCAAAGTTGTCACTAACCGTCCTCGTACTGGGATACCTTCCTTGTTGTAATTTACCTCCAAATTCTACATAATTATTCATTTTACTCGGTGGTATAGTTGGAATTGCTCGTCTTGTTTTTGCAATACCTTTCCCTTTAATTTCTCCGATTAGCTTGGAACAACAAGGGGACATTTCATTATGCTTGTGACCCTTCAAACATTTTAGAGAAGCAATTTTAGGTGTAAATCCGTTCGCTTTTGGGGATGGAACAATATTTGTACTGTAGCTTCGTCTACACTCTTTTACACAAGCTTGAGAGGGCACCTTGCACTTTTCTTTCTTGCAACTTCCCTCTCCCTTTTGTGGACACGAACTTTCCTTCTGCATGCATTTGCATGAACGCTTCTGCTCCATTTTCAAACAACTATATCGAGGCTTAGGCTTGGGAGATTTCCGGTCACTTTCACTCATTTTCCCACTACACTTAAGCTCCTCCTCAATTACTGAATATTGCCTTTCACAGCAGTTATTCCTTTCACATTTTGAACTCTTTTTATTATTATTCTTCACGACTTCCACTTCGTCACTG
Organism: Rambutsinella grinnellia; assembly: GCA_027743725.1. Lineage (NCBI taxonomy): Eukaryota > Metazoa > Arthropoda > Collembola > Entomobryomorpha > Entomobryidae > Rambutsinella > Rambutsinella grinnellia. Next base: position 13,580 of record JAHZMU010000801.1, on the reverse strand, counting down.
ATCTCACCGTAGACGTGTTCATCCTCAAGTTTATACTCTTCCGCATCTTCTGTACAAACTGTTCCATTTTGCTTTGATTCCATTCCTTCCTCGGAGATATCAACAGCTTTTAGAGTGGTTTCACTGGTCATAGATGGGCTATTGTGATGTTGGTGCTTAGGCGTATGATCCTCGATTAAAACTCCATCGATTTCATCGTCTTCTGCACAACAGTTACACTCACAATGACCAGCACAGCCACGCTTTTCCCCTATCGTCCTAACCAATAAAGAGGACCGACAAGGGGAAGTTGTCTCAGTTTGCTCATAGTCTTGTTCACAGTCTGAGTCACAATACCAATATTTAGCTTCACCATCTTCACTGCACTGGTGACCTATGGCGTGACCGTTTGTGGAGGTCAAGGTTGTCGAGTTTGAACTAGCAGCAGCATGATGTCTAGGCTTGGCTGGAAGGGATGGATGCCTACGGTGGTTGTGGCTTAGGGACTCGAGGGAGGCTGAATTGTGTCTGTGAGCTCGCTCTCCACAACTTATCTCTAGGTCTTCTGTGGAAAAAAAAGAATAAAACAATTGTAAAGACATTCAAAGTGTCTGCATTGCACAGGAGAAGATAGAAGGAGATTTTAAGTAAAAAAAATCATTTTACGCTTAATGCTAATGACTGTCTGAGACGTGTTCAAAGCTTAAGCCCTTAATGGTTAGGGAGAAAAAAATCATACGCGTAAGGATTGAGGGAGAAATAAAAGGATGGTGTGTATATGTGAAATTAAAGAAGGTACGATTCTTCTTATATGATTACGTACCTTCACTCCCATCCAGGCTATAAACGCGGTCGGAGACTATGCCCGAGGTAGTGTTGGAAGAGGCGTTGCTGATGACAGAGACTCTCTGATGTTCACCAGATTCTCCAGTGAGAAGAAGTCCCATCAGCCCATAAAGACAAGTCGAGCATTTTGTTGTCGTCGTGTTTCGTAGAAGAGAGGGTTGAATTGCAGCTAGACTCACCACCGGTGCTACTAAGAGATGAGGCTTTGTGTCCATTTCCATTATGATGATGACTGTTGTGATTTTGCTGGTCTGAGGATAACAGAAGCTTGCCGGTGGTAAGAGGAAATTGATGTGTGGAACGGCAAAGAATTAGGAGGTGACGAGGGACTAGCTCGGAGGATGCGGTAAAGGAAAGTTTCTGTTGGGAGCCTAGCCAAGGGCAGGACACTCCACGAATTTCAAATTTTTTCCTCTGTAATATTTTAGTAAAAACATTATTTTCATATACAACCAAAATATGTTAAGTAGAATTCTCAGCAGGACACCTACCTCAAAGTATAGCTTTGTTATATTCGCCCACAGAAATGTAAATCTGGGTTGGTCAGGAATTTCATAGGCGCATGTGGTGTTCTACGATACAATATGAAGCATTTAGCATTTATTTGTTCAAAATTACTCCTGTCATTTTCTATTACCTGATATATTTCTATTCCTTTCGGAGTCACCCCAATCCACGTTGGAGCATCTTTGCCTTCCTTCGTCTTCAGGGTCATTCCAAACATGTGCATATTGTATTGTGGTATCACAGTTCGGACGAATGCTAAGCGAGCCGCTTGTTGACCCAGTCCAGCGAGTGCTTGATGGGAACGGGTCAGAGCTGGGCCGAGTGTTGCCTTCAAAGAATGTGCCCATCTTGGCATTTCTTGACAAGGTCGCCAGTCTCCAAGCTCCGATTGTAAAGCGTATGCAACAGCTTGCACTAGATTTGCTACTGCACATCTTGGAGCGGAGATTAGATTTTGTCTCAATTGGAAATAGTAATGGAGGAGGGTCACCACATCACTGGAAAAACAAAGCCAATTAAAACTTTGAAGTTTAAGCAATCATAAGCATGCTTGCAGGTAATTAATTCGACTTACAATGTGGGAGGTAGAGTCTCCAGATAGAAGTGAACTCTCACATAAAGAACTATTGTGGGTTTACTCCGCTCCTGCAATTATTCAAAGAATACGATAATGATAAAATAATGATATTTTTGCTAGAAATTGTGTAGAATATCTAAATGAATAACATCATAACTTTATGAAACTCATCTCTTTTTCATCTCACGGTAAAGAATAAATCTAACGGATGAGCATAAACGGAAAGGTATTTGTCATTCTAAAAAATGCATTGGAAAATTGCTGGAGGCAAAATATATTTCTATGTAATAGATTGCAAGTTTCTTTCGTTCACTTGCAAGGCTTTTTCTTGTAGTATGCTCATATCATATCCCCCATTGACCATTGCATCTTATAAGTAAAGCAGCAAAGAAAAGAAATGTTACGGAACAGAGAATATTGTACGTTAAAAAGTGCGATAAAATCGGAAAAAAGGAAGCGTTTATCCTTTTCTATTAGACGAATCATGACTGGAATGAAATTCAAATTTCTATAAATTGTTATGAATTGTTTTAGAAGAAGATTGTCTCATAGTTCCTAGAACACGCGTCGATAGTATTACATTTTATATTTCGGTTTGATTTTTATTATAACCAATAGATTGGAGCGAGAATGGATCGGAGTGGGGAACGAAGTAGTGGAGTTTACACAAGCAACAAGGGAAGAGAAGAGGAAAAATGTTCAAGATTTGTGGACGCACCTAATTATAATGGAACGAATGGAGCTCGTAAAAATTTCAAAAGAAAAGTACGAGAGGGCTACCGGAATTGAGTAGAGAAACGCCCTGAGGCAACGCATATTTATTAAAACTTCTACTTGATCGTGCTTGCTCCTAACAGGCCAGATCTTCATTACATTCTATTTTATGATTAAAATATGTGGGGTACTTGTCGCTCTGCTTGTGTTATAGAATAGGTGCTGGGTTTTGAGCTGGAGCTTTAATCTTATAAAAAAACTGTTGCTTTTTCACATGAAAAATATATTTGCTGGAACCTGGAGAATGAACATTAAACCATTCAATAATTTGCTCCGCTGGACTGATATGGTATATTTATATTTTTGACAGGACAGGGGATTGATTACTTCGTGAACAACATTAATGAGTCTTATACTGACCATGCGAGCCAATCGTAAGGTGATGCCCACGTCCTTGATGAAGGGCCTACACTCCCCTGCTCCGTGTACCCTATTCACCTGTTTTTATTCTCCCATTATTGTAAAATTCCCTCGAAAGTCTCCCTGCTTGCCACCTGCCTCCTTCCATTTTATATTTCTAAGTGCTTTCAGAATTTCTGAGGAATGCTTTGTCTTTTTTGTTGTGAAGAGGAAAAATTCAACAATCTTCTTTCAATGTTCAAGTCCTTTTAATTGTTTCAGGGAACTTTTACCTTCATATTTAAACCAAGCTTTATCATCTCCAGAGCTCATTCTTTTAGATTCGCAAACAAATTCTAAGTCGACCCCTTCAAAAAATATAATGCTTTTATGATAACGCAATAAAATGAACAGGAAGGAACCATTCTAACAAGTACGCTATCTTGCGATTTTGCAAATCGGCAAATCAATTGAGGCAGAGTGTGCTACTCAATTCCAAAACTGAAATATGATCAGCTATCTCTTCTCTACTCACTCATCTACTTTCATAAACGAATACCGGTTTTACTAACTCATACACTTTGGTATTAGCATTGCAAATTATAATCTGACATGTCTTTTCGTCCCTCTTGGCTTGGCAAGTTCTTTATAGCCTAAGGTAATAAAATTAATTATGGAATAACATACGTATAAAATTAACCCTGATAAAGGAAAGCATGTGGGGATGAAGAAACGGTTAAAATTTGTGCTATGAGCTCGTTGTTTGTCGTGATTGTTTGGTAGTTCCAGGTTGTGGAACTGCAATCATTTAGTATTTGACTATCTTATGCCAAATATGCTACTTTGTTATCATGAACCTGGCGCATGGCTTAAATGAGCAGATTCATTGAGTCAGCAGCACAAAGTTCAGTTGAAAATCAAATTTTTGTCTTCTATTTAAACTATGCTACGTAAGCATATATAAGTATGCATGTCTAGCAAGTTTTTAGAGCCCGTTGGGCATTTTAGTAGACGCCTCTCTGCGTCGATGATTAACGTGCGCGCAGCTGCATTCCTAAATGTAATGGCATAGCTTCTAACAATCCTACAGCCACATAACTAGTTCCAGCAATCTCAAACAGATTTTTTTATCCTCGTATGTGAGCTTCTTTCTAACCAGGAATCAAATCCCTGCGATAGGAAGGATGGTCATTCTTTAATAAGTTAGGAGGTATTTCCTTCAATATAAAATTATGAGCAAGGTATGGCGACATGCGACAATTGAAATAATTACTTCGCAAAAATTTCAGCAAAACAGTCAACAAAATAAATTAAATTTGTTGTTAAAAAAAGAGAACCAGATTGCGTTATAATTTGTTTCTTCCCGTCAATTTTATAGAAGAAATGTGCCTTATGATAAATAAAAATGGAATGTGTACGTCTTTAAGGGTGCAGCTTCACGGAGCAGAGAAAACTGAATTCATGAAATATTCCATGCTAGTGTATGCTTTTTATACTGATTCTACGAAGCCATCATTATTACTCGACCACAAAAATCATCTCGTGAACACAAAGCATAATTTCTATCCAATTTTCAGAATATTCCAGGCAAGAATGAATGCAGGTTTTATGCTACATATTTTTCCATTCTTCAACGGGTAATTTAACAGCATGTAATGATGATCTTGGTTTTCCACGGAAGAAATTTTCTGATCCCTTCTTCAAGCTCACTTAAAGGGGACTTAATGCTACGCTTAATACTCATGCAGGCTCGACTTATATACATTCATAATTGAAGAGTGAAAAATCCCAAAGGCGCTTCTCATCTCTCCATGTAATATTAAAGTTGTTTGAAAGGATATTTGAACCAGGTGCTCCTTCATAGGTACCTTATGCATATATAGAATGGGATGCGATTAAAATTTCATTCTCAAAGGGTCGTCTCCTTCTGGAGAAAAAGGGTACATCGAAATAATGAGCGTACCTCCATTTTTGCTCCTTTACATTTCAGTCAAACGAGTAGCGTGAAGGAATGGGCAGTAAAGAGCAGATTGAAAGAAGGTGATTCACAAAAATATTTTAGGAAGAGCAGATCAATCATTAGCTCAAAGGAGCCACGTCCTTCAAAAGTATTTCGTAAAACATCTTTTGAGCTAGAGACGATATTCTGATATTTTTCTTCACCTTCGGTCCTACAACGTGACAAGTTGATTGTAATGATGGTTTCAAGCGAATTGTTTATGGAATGCGATGATATGAAGGGGGTAAGTACTCTTAGTCTTCTTGGAATTATCTTTCTCGCGATTTGAGATGGATGATGCACAAGTTATGTCTCCCGTTAAAAGAAATTTAAGAAATTGCTTACGCTTGTATTTCCGGCTGGTTGTTGTTGGTGATGATTGTTATGTTGAATAGACGACGAGGTACTTGACGAAGATGCTGACGTAGACTTTCCTTCTTTAGGAAAGTACTTGGAGAGTTTCTCATCTAGGTCGACAAACACCCAATCCGATCCTACAAGAAAAAAGAAGCATGTAATGGTTAAAACTCTTCAAATTCTATCACATTAGTGAAATATTTGGAGAATGATGTGCTCTGCGTCATCGCTCACAAAGCAAATACTATAGACAAATAACTTATGTTTCCTGCAACATTTTTTGCCTAAACTCCTTACTTTTTTAAGGAATACCTTAGCTTAATTAATATGGATTGGTTGACAATAATTTCTCATTTTTTCTGTGCGATTGATTAGTAGTTACAATACGGTAGCTTTTTAAGACTTCATGAATAATAATTTAAATCGTCAATCAAAATTCAATGGTGATCGAGAATTGCCGAATTGCTTTCTATAAAATAATGTTAGCGGACATGTTTACGATTGACTTATACCTGTTTGTTTATTTTCAAGTTGTTTTGCCTTTAGCAGATTTGCGAAATGTTACCGTATAACCATTAGTCTTAAAATGTTCGCTGATAAGAACTTATGGCCATTCTTACTTTAAGATGACGATAAAATCGATAAGGAAGCTCTTATTATTGCATTTGCGGCATACATGAACTCCCGCATTTAAATTTCATTTTATGTAGTCGGTTACCGATGAAAGAATGGGTTTGTAATCAAACATAATTCATCATTCAACTAATCATTCGGGCAAGTGCAAACAAGTATTTTGAATTAACTTGCTAATTTTCCTATTCGTTCTGGTTCTAGTATGATATGCCATGTTTGCACTAGTTTTAATATTAAAATGTCAAATTTATTTTCAAAGTAAAATATAAATTCATTTAATTTTCATTGTTTTAGATGTCAAAGGTAAGAAGTGTTTACTGATGCCAAATCTACTATCTATTTAAAATAAATATTTGCACTTTAAATTTTATAATGGTCTGGAAACTTTTGCCGGATATGATAAATGTAAGTTATGCAATTTGATTCTACTTTTCACTAAAAAGTTTTCATCATTCACCAACAAATAAAATCAGTCAAAATGTCGCTGCTTTGTTCACGTACCAGCTTTTGATGGCCAGTCCAAAAATCTGGGGATGGACGACACCTCGTGCTACCAGCTCGCCTTCCACTCGACTCCATACTGCACTGCATGTTGTCTTTCCCTGTAAATTAAAGAAATTATTAAATTTATTGCTGATTTATTGAAAATATTAAATAAAATATGCAAAAATGCGATCCTACCTAAACTCATTGGTAATTTGCTTAATTTTAATTAACTTAATCAAATGTCCTAAAGTAGCCACAATCTTAGAGCGATCGTTTTTACAAGACTGCAAAATCTGTCATATCAAATTCAAGACACGCATACATTTCCATTGGAAATGGCCACTCTGGATAAATTGCATGCAACAGGTGGCTGTGGAATGTTCTCTACTCTGCACACACTCGAATCTCGAGAACTGATTTGGTAGTGCAGAAAGTTGTCTTTATCATGACCTCGTAAAATAGCAAGCAAGAATGCTAGCAAAATTATATGACACCTGCATAGTTTATGAATGAAGTGGACTGCACATGGCTAAAATAGTTTCCATTGAGATGTCTTTCAAATTTACATTGGCGTTCCCTTGAAAACAAATATAATCCATCCTTTACAGGTCTCAATCACGAAATATCGAGGATAGTCTCCTTCTCATCTCCATGAAAATATGATAATTGCACAACTCATTCAGCAACAGATAGATCCTTCTAAAATTCAATGGAATGTTTAATTTTCATTCTATAAGTGGATATTTTACAAATATTTTAATCAAACAAAATTTGTTTTTTATCTTAAGAATCGGCCATATTTAAAGAGGTTTATCCTTGATTTAAATTTTACATTTCTTCTCCACATTTTTAATCTTTTGAAACCTCCATATTTGTTCTCCACTCCAACTCCCTCTATCTGTTCTACCGATTCTTCTTGCTAGTCTTGCTTAACCCGAAGTTTCATGATCTCGTCCCTTCATGAATTCTGCATAAACCGGTCTTGCTCGAAGGTTAAATGTAAATGCACGGGAAATGTAGACATTCCATAGCCCAACTACTAAAAAAAAGCACTATCCTTCATCCATTCTGGTGTAACGTAATGTTTTCTTAATGTCAAATGAGTGAGCACTGTTCATTTTTTCTTCGTTGAGTGGTACATTACGGAATCATAAAGCATTCCTTAATTCACCATTTTGATGAGGATTGTGATATTATTGCTTAGTATCGCACCTTTCATTGAGTGAGAACTCTTATGTGGCAGTAAATATCGATAATAACATGTAATGTCATTAAGATAATAGTTAGTCGTGCTATATCGTGTGGTGGTCTCCATGATCCAAGTCAAAATGTTACTCTTGCTATTCAATATTTTTTCCTCTTTTAAATTTTTTTCGTGCTGTCGTGAGCAAGGGAAAATTAAGCTCTTCCTCGTGAAAATTATTAGTCTAAAATTTGAAAGACATATGAAATAAGCTTTGCATTCCATTGCATTGTGAGAGTAAAGAATGCATTCAAAACAGAATACAATCTTGATTAAAAATGCAGTAAATTCCACTTCACCACTTAAAGGTTATCTTCGTTTTAAACAAAATCTCCAACTCGGTTTGAAGATCTTTTCAATTTTATTAGAACTGCAAGGCACATGTAGTCAGTTATTTAACTATTAAAAATAATAATGGATTTTTTTGCAGGTGGCAATTTTCAGAAGCGTTCGAGACCTTCCGGAAAATCGTGACATTAATTCAGTAAAAATTATGCTTAAATTTATTTTGTAGGATATTAGAGTGTGCTGACATAAATAAAATGAATTGGGTACGAATTATATAAGATTAGGACAAAATCTTCAACACTATTATATCACGCGAACCTTTCTCCTAATTTCCATAATTTTTGCTTTGCTGTCTACTCCATTAAAATCATTCAATTATTTTTTTCATTTGACATGGTACATGATATTCTAATGAAAATCAATTATGAAGGATAAAAATTAGATGCACACCTTACTTTAGAGTGAGAGTGTCAATTATCCAAATAACTTGTGAATGTGTGTATGTAACTCACTCATGAAGAGTTTATATAATCAAATTTCAATTATAATGAAGCTCATGATTCCAACCTTTTTTATATCTTGGTCGTTCTTGACCGAGAACTTATGTGTTCTAGTGACCATTTCAGATTGTATAATTGTAAATACAGTAGCATATTTTAAAGTTATATTTTTTCAGGATTTAATATAAAATTCTTACCTCGATTGATATGAGGATTGTCTCCCCAGTTAGGAGCTCAACGATCACACAACGTTGGTTAACTCCCACATTCACATTTAATCCGTCAACAGTCCCGCTTCGCATAGTGATCCAATCGCTCCATTATTCAACTCTAAATTTAATCAAATTTTATAATTTAACGTAAATCTAGAGTAAACTAAAGCCATTTATGCCATACGACATTTATCAAATTAAATTTTAGCAATAAGCAACAGGTTCCAAATTCAAACTTTAAAGAACGCAGTGCCCAATTAGCAGAGAAACGGCTTGAAAATAAAATAAAAAATTGTAGAAATAAAATTTATATGCATGATTGTAGCTCACCGTTTACATTATAGAGAATAAATCTGTTTGAAAGATTTTCATAAAAATCCAAAAGTTTTGCATGTCTCTTCCTTTTATTTCTTTGTTGGAAGAGTGACCTGGAATTCCACGGTCAATGAAATGAATCCACTTTGCCACTTGCACAAAAGTTGATATTATCACATCACAATCAAATAATTATTCAAATCATTTTCATTTGTGCCGAACATTAACTGCAACACGTATCCACAAAGGAAATTATGAAACAAGCACTGATTCACAATAAAAACCTAGACATTCCACATTGAAACAAGCACACCTTTAATTTTTAAGTAAGCATTTAATTCAGCACATGAGAAAAAGGAGAAATCTTGCTGCCACCGCTCAGACTTCACTGGTACAACTAAATAGGAGTAAACTTTCGAAGGGAGGCATCACTTCTTTAACTCTCGCTCGTTCCTCTTCATCAAAAGAGGATGCCCAGCAAACCCAAATAGTTTTACATACTCGGTCACCTCATTGAAAAAGAACTATGTTCGTTCATCCATCCATACAACATGAGAAAAATGCTTCTCCCCTTCAGTATCTATCTAGCCACTTTCAAATGACGAAAATACCTGTTGGTTAAAAGCAGTAACAGCAATTGCTGTAATACTGAATAGTTCTCAGGTATGCGGCGTTGATGATGACGCTCTCGCGTATACATAATATGACCATGGCTGGGTGTTTGGAGGATGTTGATTGTACAGAGAAAAAAATATATTACGAAGCAGTGTTGATGTTGCTGATGATCATTTTCTACTAAAACTTGCTTCACCGCATCCTCTACTAAACAATGCAATGGTTATATTATTATTCTATTGTATGAACTGCGCAAGTATTTTTCGAGGGTAGTGCGATTGCGTTGGAATTTACAATTATTATATAGACTCATTTTACCTTTAAGGAAGAGAGTCAAGCACTGTCAGTAAACAACCCCGACAGGCCAAAAATTCTTTTGAAGCAAAAATGTTTTTATAAAATGCATAGAGAGAGAGGCAACATAACGAGCTTATATATTTGCTATCATTTTATATTTTTTGACCATCGCAAATTCCCTCTCTCTACCTCTCAACTTAAATGCTATATAAAACTATTTGCCCATGCTTGTTTTCAATAGTTGACCACTGTGGAATGCGGTTGAGGGGTTGATGCTGTTGATGATTACTAGTAGCAGCTTGCAAATACTGAACAATGGTAGAATAATGCAAAGGATACTCAATTGATTATTGGCTTGTGTGCTTATAAAATGTTCACTTTTCCTATTTATCACTCCAACTCTACCTGCAATGACAACGTTACAAAGGGTAAGCTTTGATTTCTAGATTTGTTCGATGGAATGTTGAAAAAGATGGAACATTTTGACAGTGAAAAAAAGAAGGAATCTTGCCTTGAAGGTTTTATATATGGTATGTCTACTATTATCCCGATGAGGATGAGGATAATGATGATGAAACGAAGCAAGTATGTCGTAAAGACTGAGGTATTTATCTTCATGGATATAGTATTGAAGTTTTAAGCCATGTAGTCCTCTCTCTCTCTCTCCAACATAATCACCAACCAATGAAACACCGGCCAATAATAAGTATTTTCTCTGCCCGATTCTAAAACCCTGCATGTAAAATGCATTTTGAGATAATTCAAGTTGTTATGCTGCTGAGGAATTTGCCCTCAAGGTGTATAAAACAAGAGAAGAGGTTTTTATTGTTGTTTCCTTGCTGGTTTGTAAAGCTGTTCTCTTGGATCTCTTCTCTTACCAACTTGTTCCTTGCATTTAAGATAAGGTTTTGTGCGTGCGTTTCTTTTGCTTAAAATCTTGTTCGAATTCAGATTTAAAAATATGCTGCTCCTTTCATGATAGGGTCTAGGGACGCCGACGGTAGGGATGGCTATAGAAATCTCTGTAGAGAACCCTACGTCTGTAAATGTCTGCGTTCAATGCATAGCACTTCTTTTAAGCCTAGCTCATAACTTGAATAATAATATGGTGACTTTTTGGTACTTTCAGCTTTAACTGGTTTTAAATTGTTCATGCAGGAGCAGGGACCCAGTCTTGACGCGTATAAGAATGTAAAAATTCATATATAAATACGGTTTCTATGCGTTTCCTATGTTACTACATTTAATATTGATTTACCTTAACGAAAATTTACAAAGTTGTGACTATTTTATTTTGATCATAAGAGATGCTTCGCTACTAAAATTCAATCTTCCTTCTTGACTTTTAGAAGAGATGGGTATACTCTGTAAATTTTTTGGTTTCCACTTAAATTTTTTTTCGACGGACATCGCAATGCTTTGTGATGGACCAGTTTTCTAAGATCTCCTTAACTAAATTGTTCATGCAGGAACAGAGACCCAGTCTTGACGCGTATAAGAATGTAAAAATTCATATATAAATACGGTTTCTATGCGTTTCCTATGTTACTACATTTAATATTGATTTACCTTAACGAAAATTTACAAATTTGTGACTATTTTGTGCATAAGAGATGCTTCACCATTAAAATAAGTACATAAAATTCAATATTCCTTCAAGAAGATTGACTTTTAGAGGAGATGGGTATACTCTAAAGTAAATTTTTGGTTTCCACTTAAATTTTTTTTCGACGGACATCGCAATGCTTTGTGATGGACCAGTTTTCTAAGATCTCCTTTAACATAGCAAAGGTGCATCTGAAAGATTGCTAACTACAAGGCTACACAAGTTTGACTGTGGAATGCAGCGTAGCCTTTAACCGATACCTACTATTTAACTATAGGTGCATATATAGATATAAAAGGAATATAAGAAGAGTGGAATGCATCCCTAATAGCTATACAGAGAGTCTGACAGAAAAAAATTTCCTAAATTTTGTTAATGTAGTTGATTATTTCTTAAATTCGTTTTCCACCTTTAGCGATTTCAAAATAGTTATCCGCTGGCAATTAAATGATGTAAATTTTAACTATTTTAGAACGGCAAAGGTTGCCTGAAAAAAATGAAATGAACACATTTAACTTGCATAATTTATTTGTAAAGATAACTGGATTATTTAACTTGATCAGAATTTAAAGCTGTAATTAGAAAAATCATACAGGGCTCACATCTACAATATTTACTGTTTTTCTTAAAAGGCCTTTCCAAACAAGGGTAATATCCGACTAGGGACACTTTGGCCAAGAGAACAATGATAATAAACCACAAAACAAGGCAATATTTCAAAGCTGCCAGTTTGGAATGTGCTACATGTCTTTCTTCTCCTTTCATTTTTCCTGTGATGCGCGTGTATTTGTAGAAGACATGCAGCATCTTCTTTTCATCTTACTATATCTTATTTACAAGTAAAAATATTTACATTTGCCTTTGTCAGTTACGCTTGCTATTTATGAAAAATTAGAGAATTATCTAAACAATTCCGACTATTAATCTATATAAATTGGAAAAGTTTTAATTATCAAAAAATTATATAAAATGCAATGAAATTTAAGAAAAAATTGCTTTAGTTTCAGCATAATTATTCCAATAGCTTCATGAAAATAGAACAAAGCCTTTCTCCGCTTTCTTCAGCGCATCTTTCCCCGGCTACATTACATTTATTCGGCCACTGAGCAAAAGATAAAACGAGCGACGTTCAAACAAGTAAATATTTTGGTCATGAAGATTTTTGCTTGGCAATGTGATACGCATTTTATCTTGAGCACAAAGTCAAGGTGACACTCGCAGTTTTGAAGGATGACCCTTGAAGGGCATTTTAATCACTGGATAGTTGGTTGATTACTAGATTATTTTGGGAAATTTGCGAAATTATTGGAGAAATTCAACACTTGATGAAAGTGCTATTACGTAATAAGTTTAGTAGTTCATTGGTGTTTTATTGGGGTTCGTTAGTTGCATACAGGGCCTTTTTCACAGCACCTGTCATGGCCTGGAGGTCGCACGGTTCGGATAATAATGATATGATTAGTAATTTGAAGTGTAAGTGCATTATATAGTATTGGAATGAATTGTCAACATTAAAATAATGAGTAATGCGTTGGATATTTTCTAGCTAATGGAATCGTTAAATCTGCAACCGTAGAGCAGGCGCTGAGAGCGGTGGATCGGGGTGACTTCAGCAAAAACTATCCGTATAAAGATTCGCCACAAAGTATTGGCTTTGGAGTCACTATTAGTGCTCCACATATGGTTTGTCGACATTTAATAATGCAAGTCTGACCTGGCGACTTTCCCTATATGACCTGTTTTTTCTTTCTATAGCACGCCCATGCACTCGAAGTCTTATCTGAACATTTAAAGGAAGGAAATAAGGCCTTGGATGTTGGATCTGGTAGCGGATATTTAACAGCGTGTATGGCGTTGATGGTCAGTTTAAATATGAATTCACAATTTTTTAGTCTGCTATACAGTATGCATCACGTAACGTTTTTCTTACATAATTTCATAGAGTAAAACAGTACACTTTAAAATATTTATATATATTTATTCCGCATAATACCAATGATCGAATCA
>JAHZMU010000800.1:0-11814 GCA_027743725.1 Rambutsinella grinnellia | reverse complement strand
GCACACAGGCAAGTAACATTTTTAATTGTTATTTAAGTAGGCAGTCTCGACAATCCCACTTTACATGTCAATCGCGCTACCTCTAATCACTTTTAAATATTTACTTATACAAAGTGGTTGCTCCATGCACTATTACACTTTCTTGTGAATCTTGTTTGCATGATTTGATGACTTGAATGTATTTAGAGAAACTTGTACTAGAATCAGAATCAACATCTGCATATAAATTCAATGCTAGCTATTAGAACAATGATGATGTCTGGATGAGTTACAACTTGAAACTTACAAATGAACATACTTTGTTATACATAAGATACATATAAATGATGCCTTGCTATTTTACTTTCACCATGTAGGATTTAGACGCCGGAAATATAACGCAGAGTACCTTCCTTTTCATTCCGACTCCCAGTGACAATGGAGCTTCTATTATTTGTCGGGCTGAAAATCCTTGGCTCAATAGATCACACATTCTGGAAGAAATTTGGAATCTTAACGTTGTCTGTAAGTAATCAGTTAACGAACTGTGAAAAGTAGCTATAAAACCTCTATTTATGCTTTATTACAATGTTCCAACAATTAAAATTAAATCAGGTTTCAACAATTAATAGCACTAATAAGCAAGCTTATGCCGTTATTTAGTAATAATAAATTTGCAAGTCAAAATCAGTCAAAATTTGTCGTAGTGCTGCAAACTTTTAAATACAACTTCATTCAACATTGAGACAGAGCGTAGTAAAATTGGACAAAGCACGTAGTAAAAGAAGCTATTTGTTTCAGATGCGCCTGAAGTTAGACTGTCACTCGGAAGCACGTTAAATTCGTTTGAAATTAAGGAAGGAACTGATGTATATTTTGAGTGCAAGATTCATTCAAATCCTAAAATTACTCGTTTGGTTTGGCTCTTTAACGTAAGTCGTTTTGTCAGGTTTTCCATTAAACGCAATCAATACTATCTATGTTGTATGAATACTCGAAAACATAATGCCTAGTAAGTATTAAGTGGGCGAAAGCGTGTCATTTTTTAAAATTCATTTCCAGGATGACGAACTCAAGCATATACCTTCCGATGGAGTTATAATGAGCAACCAAAGTCTTGTTTTGCAAGGAATTAATCGTAAATCAGCGGGAAATTACAAGTGTATTGCGACTAACGCAGAAGGATCAACACCAAGTAATGTGCTACCCCTGAATGTAATGTGTAAGTAATTCCTGAAGTTAATTTTTAAATTTAATCGTACATAATATATTGGTCAATTCATTATTTGCCGTGTAGTTGCGATAATCGCGCTTTACAAAACACATTGCAACTTTTTCTCATCCATAAGTATGCAGAAAATAGCATTCCGCACATTTGCCACTAAATGCCATACCAAAAGCTTGAGTAAATATGTTCCTATTAATTACGACAATTTGATTTCATGTCTCTAAATGTATTAAAAACCCTTATTGTTTTATTACACAAAAAGAGAAGAAAAGCAAAACTTTCACTTGTGTTTGCGTTTCAACTACAACAACTAAACTGTAAAGTTTATAGATTGTGCATTTCAGGAAACGTTTTTGACGTACCATACGCTCATGTTTTATTAATAGGATGAGATTGCAACCTACAAGATTATATCCACTCTGATCTGAAGACTTGAGGAAAGTAATGAACCTGTTTTCTGGTCTAATTTGATCAGATACCTAAGTCTTAATCAAATTTAGTTGTCCTGTCCCTCAGCATTTCTCTGATTATTGTGCGCTGACAATTTTTCTCTTGCCCTAAATGGGAATGCTTGATTGACAAATGCCAGGGATTAAGTCGTCACGGGCCACATGTAAAAAATTGCAACGTTAAACACGTTGTTTATATTACATAGCTTGAATGAAGCTGAGGAGAGTGTTCTCTAAAGCTCGAGTACTTTAATTTCCTTACACTTAACATTGGGCTTCCCTTTGTTTGTTTGGGTGAAATATACTAATACTGACTTCGCTTCCTATATGTGTGGTGTATATTATAAAAAGTATCACCAACATCATGCTCCAAGAGAAAGTAATAAAGTATTTTAAGAGGGTTGCTATTATACAAGCTTTCCATGCTAATCATGCTCACAATAATAATCAATAGCAACTTTTGGGTGAATAGTCGAATTTGAATTTGACAATTATTATTTACCTTCCGATTTTGCAGATGCTCCAGTATGTGTGACGGATAATGGAGTGACAGTTGGAGCGGCTAAGGGTGAAAATGTAGCATTAAGATGTGCTGTGTCTGCGTACCCTTCAGCAACCCGGTTTGACTGGGAGTTTCATGGTACTGGAGACAGCAGCGTGGACGTCGTCGCATATGGGAAAATGCAGTCTGTTAGGAATGTATCAAGATTCTTCTACGTCCCTCAATCCGATTCAGAATTTGGCACTTTTTTATGTTGGGCTTCAAACGAAATTGGAAGACAAGTGCAACCTTGCGTCTTTCATGTTATTGCAGCAGGTGAGTCGATTATTATACATGTAATGCCTTGCTAAATTGAAATTTGTCATCATGCATTTAATATTATATAATTAGAACAATTCACGGTCAATTATGTATTTGAAATGATCTACATTGTTGGGTGGTTTTTAGATGCAAGTAAGACCAACATTAAGCTTTAGTATTCCAGAAATATGTCTGTGTATAAACCTAGTCAATGGATTAGCTTATGAAAGAAGGATCTCGATTATAATGATAGTCACGATCTAACTTTTAGGTAGTTTATGCTTATTTAAATAATGGATATAGCAATATACAGCGTTATGGCAGGGGTTTTGCTGAAATTTAGCTTAAGAGGCTTTACTACGTTAACTCATTATTATAAGTTACACGTTTATAAATTATGAAGCACCAGCTTTAAGTTAGTCAAGGATTTTCACCTCAGCTCAATAATCTCGAGTATTCTTTCTTATAACGGTTTTTAGAAAGTGATGAAAGGGGAAAGTGATAGGAGTGGAGTGAATGATCTGAGACGAAGTCTCATGCACAGGCTGGAAATCCAGCTTAAATGGTTTTCAATGAGACCAACGGAAATAGCCAATTTTACCATGTCATTTTTGAATATGCATGTCTTAGAAAAGGACTTTGAATTCATATGCACGATAATAAACTCCCAAATGGAGAGAGTCAGAGTGATCCAAAGGAAGTGTTGATACATTTTCCTGCTTTACACAAAATTGCATTTACTGGAAGTATTCTTGCATATCATATTTTACTTTATGCAATATCAGCTCCATTACTTATGCACAAGGGATTTTGCGATTTTCTCAACTTTGTGCTATGCTGCTTGTTTTGGTTTCTCGACTATGAGATGAGGGGAAATTGGTAAAGCTAACATTTCTCAAGTATCGCTGCAGCCAAAATTATAGTACGATATGATG
Source organism: Rambutsinella grinnellia (assembly GCA_027743725.1). Classification (NCBI taxonomy): domain Eukaryota; kingdom Metazoa; phylum Arthropoda; class Collembola; order Entomobryomorpha; family Entomobryidae; genus Rambutsinella; species Rambutsinella grinnellia. The sequence continues at coordinate 8,421 of JAHZMU010000800.1, read as the reverse complement.
AATGAGAGATTTGGTAAAGAGTATTGAAAAAAACCATGCTGGAAAAAATAATTTAGTTTCATGTTTAAAAATGCTTTCCGTATTTCGTAAATGTGTATTCAATTTATTTACATTATTATAATGTATTTTACACGCGATACGTATAGAAATCCTAACGTATGCTGAGTGAAACTGCATTATTTAAGGAAGGAGCATAAAAAAGTATATGATATCGAAATGGTTTGGAAGCTTGATGCAAGCAATACGGTTTCTACGGCGGGAGATTGATATTGATTTAGCTGTTGATTTCAGTTGAAAGATTATTGAGGCGGAAAGGATTTGTTTTTAGTTCTGCCCTGTGTTTTTGTTTATATTTATTTCGTAATCAGATAGCTCTCTACTACATGTTTCTGTTAACTATCACGAGGAAATGGGGGGATGATGAAAACAAAAGCGGAAAAAAATTGTTTATTCTTGTTTATCTATAGTATAAGTACAAATAATAAGGTAACGTTTAAACAAATGCAAATTGTCTATTGTTGAATAATATGGATGTGTAAACATATAAAGGTAAAACATGCGATGCACACGATTCTAGCAGGAAGGTAAAATGTGTCCGAACTCAAAGACTATTTTTAGTCTTTGACGAACGGGACACAACAAAAATCCAATTGCATTTTGTAATCAATTTAATTAGTCTTCTTCTATTTATGCGTGCTGCAATAACGAATCTGAAAAACAATCAACGAAAAATGATTGTCTTTATTGTTAACAGTGAAGCCGCTTCCACTAGAAAACTGCACTGTGGTCAATCAAACAGCGACGTTCATTCAGGTAGAGTGTAGTTCACATAGAGAGCCACCACAAATTCCTGATCAACCTCTCTTCCGAATCATGAACGGCGATGGAGCTGGTGCTAGTGTGGCGAGTGGTGGTAATGGAATTGAAGATTCATCCCTGGCTTACCATCATGATCCGGCACAATACGGCCTCTTCCCAGAATACTATGTCATGGAAGTGTGGGACTTAAAGAATCGTTCAATTCGACGAAATTTGAGTGCAGAAGCGCCCGTGTTTATGCTCAAAGGCCTATCACCAGGCTCATGGCTTCGATTGGTTTTGTACGTTGCCAACTCGCATGGAAAGTCGGAATCCAACATTATCGAAGCGGTTATTGCCGGAGATGCGGAGAAACATAGTTTGGGTGAGTGAAAATAAGATGTTTAAAAGTACATACTTTTTTATACCGCAATTTTTATCTTGAGCTCAACCCTTTCATCAATACGTTTTTATTTTTCATTTTCATAATAGGAGAGGGGAAGTGCTAATAACGTGAGGTATCTAATATTAGATGCGACTTTACTACAAATTATTCATGTTGGCATCAATGGAAAATATTAGCCATATATGATCATTCAGAAATCTTACTGGATCTCACATATTATTGTATACTCAATCATAATATTATAGAAAACTAAACGCGTTCACCACCTACGTATATACATACATACTCGTTCTTTCACGCTGCACTCTTATAGCAGAGAAGTCAGATATCGTTTTTTACCGCATATTTTCAAGTCTGATTTAAAAGTCTTGTGATGTACCGTAGCTTTTGACTCCATTATAAGTCAAGTAGTCATAAATATGTGGAGAATGCAAAGGGATCGAGATAGCAATAATAGACGAGAAAGTAAGAAAGTCATAAAAGATGCAAAACTTCTGCTGCCTGCCATATTGTTCGAACGAGGACAATATTTTTGGCAGCAAACTAGAGTAGCTTTTCCAAACATTTTTGGAAAAGTATTCAAATTGATTTTTCTAAATTCAACTTATGAGAACTTAACTATTTATAAAAGATTCTTTACAGTGAATTTGTTAATTTTTAAAATTTGGCATTTAATTCAAATTAATGTTTTTGGCTGTATTCAAGTTAGAAATATGTTCTTAAAATTGCACTGCTTGGAACAAAATACAAGCCAATGTTACCGGCTTGTCAAGAATCATTCACACACGTTGCCAGTGTCTTTCCGTGTGAGTTGTTTTTTTCATCAATCAGTTTTTAAAAAAATCAATGGATCCTTTGTGATCTTGTGACAATTCCATTGTCTTTAATACATGGGTTGAATTAAGATGCACTAGCTATTTGTCACTTTTTAAGTGGATGAATTTTGGATTTCTATTAGAAAGAAATAATTGGTATTGTTGTTATAAGGTGGAATAAATTGAATAAGGAAGGGGGCGAGTAAAGTGCTATAAGTCATAGTGGTTAAATGTGATTTGTCTGGTTAAACAGTGAAAAATATCTCATTATTCCCATTTCTCTTTAGGGTAGTAGCAAGAGTTCTTAAGCTTTTATGGTTTATTCATTCCAATGAAATGTTAATTTGGTTACTTCACATTAAGCACACTTTATAGGCGTGGTCGCTCTCTCTTCTTGGCACTTACTCTCTTACCCAGTTCGGTTCACTTAATATTTTCATCTCTTTTTCTCCCTTTCCACCCCTCATTACTATAGTTGTGAGAATAGGAAAATCAAGAGGGATAGTGACATCAGCAAGTAAGGACGCTTTCTAGTAGTGGAAAGCAGTGCTGGTTTCTTTGTTGAAAAATCTCTTCAATCCTCCTTTTCCACTTCCTTTTTGGTTTTCTCTTTGGCATCTTCTCCCATTTCATTTTTCCTTTGTCTCTTTACTTATTGCATTTACATACACTGTTGAGAACAAAAATGAGGTACAAAAGGGGGAGAAAGAAGTGAGCGTGTGGCGGATGACTCGTGTTTATACCAGTGTGAGCATATAACAATCCCCACAGTCTTTGTGTAAGTATTAGGATCTTTTTCTGTCTGTGGTCGTCTTCCCTCCTATCTCTCTTTTATGATCCTATTTTTGGCTCAAGTCACCATTCCTTTTACAACCACTTCCATTGCCTCTTCATCTCGTTGTTCATATTTATAGCTAGCTCTATACTCGTTCCAACTCACACAGGTCTTTTAGCTCACATTCAAGAGAGGAAATAAATGGAATTAGGAAGCTCAAATTTATGGAGCACTGGCTAAAGCATGCAAACAGTTCAGATTTTTCCTTCGCTAAACTAGAAAAATGAGAAGGGAAAGCCGAAAGAGTGGGGAAGCTACAAAAAAGGAGTCTTACGAGAAACAAGCAGTTTCCATCAGGGGGAGGGACATTGTGAGTGAGCGTAAATGAATATGAAGGAAACGGTGTCAAAAAGTATGAAATAAACCTAAATCTTTTACTTTGCCTTTTCAAACCTGCATAAAAATGGTTTTTAACTCTATTCTTCCGTGCACACCCTAATATATGTTACAATATAGGTGACTGTAGCTGATTGGGTGATTGTCGACTCTGAGATTTAAAACATATGCTTGCACTTTGCCATTATCCATTTCTTAAAGAAATGAAGTTTATTGTTCCGTGTAAATAAAAGGATACGATTAAGCAAGGCATACTACAACCCTTTAGCTTGTTGCGTGCGTTGTGTCATGTTCTGAATGTGAAATTAATAACATATGATGATCATTTTATAGACAAATGATAATGAACGCGGAAAAATAATTTTTTACTTTGCCTTTTCAAACCTGCATAAAAATGGTTTTTAACTCTATTCTTCCGTGCAGGCCCTAATATATGTTACAATATAGGTGACTGTAGCTGATTGGGTGATTGTCGACTCTGAGAGTTAAAACATATGCTTGCACTTTGCCATTATCCATTTCTTAAAGAAATGAAGTTTATTGTTACACACGTGTAAATAAAAGGATACGATAAAGCAAGGCATACTACAACTCTTTAGCTTGTTGCGTGCGTTGTGTCATGTTCTGAATGTGAAATTAATAACATATGATGATCATTTTATAGACAAATGATAATGAACGCGGAAAAATAATGCTGGATGCAGATGTATCATAAAATGATTTTGATGGAGACCTCTCGTCTGGAAACCCCCAGTTCGGGCTTCATTGTTAAAAAATGTGTCCCCGCATCATCCCGTCAGAATTTCCGTGGAAAGTCAAAATTAAAACGAGCATAGGCCAGACTTGAATGACTGCATCGCTATTTTTTTTAAAAAAGAACACTCTGGTTGGGCATGATGTCAAGTTTGTTGAAATTGTAGCAGCGACAAAAAAGTCTTTATTCATTAAGGAGCGAGTCTGGAAAAGATATAAATTTTGTAGTAAAAAAGACATTTTCACCACCGTGACTTCTTGTCNTGTCAAGTTTGTTGAAATTGTAGCAGCGACAAAAAAGTCTTTATTCATTAAGGAGCAAGTCTGGAAAAGATATAAATTTTGTAGTAAAAAAGACATTTTCACCACCGTGACTTCTCCTTGTCTCATTCTGCTAACTTTACCGCTACAGTGCCAGTTGTGCCTTTTTGTGAGATTTCCTTTTTATTTCCTATTTTCTCGGAGCTTAGCTTGGAATAGTAAGAGCAGTTTGTATTTAAATTGTACATTGTAAATTGTATGTATTGTACTTGCTGGGATGAGTAAAATTATATGTTGAATTTTAAAAATAAATGCTGCATTTTACGTGCATAATTAAATATTTATGTATAGTCGTATAGAGTGAAAGTACTATAATAATTTGCTTTAAGCTACAACCATTGGTTTTGCAATTGGTAGTGCCTGAAAGAATATAAAAATAGCTTAACTAATAAACATGCTATCATATAGTAGGCATATCTTCCACTATTACTAGAAGCTTGCCTTGTGTATTTGGAAATATATGGATTTATATCGATAATGACAAATGATTGTCACAAATCACAGTTTGTTCATACGTTATATTTGGAAGAACCTCATGTTTTACCCAACATATATAGAGTTTTCCCTACCAAACCCTTATAAACTTCCTGCAAATTTCAGCTCGCCATACATCATATAAACCTGTTGGATACTTACTTTTTTTCACAGGAGGCTAACGTGGAAATTTTTATGTATTACAGTTTTAAAAATTAAATGCAGGTACAGAAAGATCAATGGGAATGGTAAGATAGGGATGCACGAAATCTTTTGTTTTCAAATACAGATGAGGCAAAGTTCAGGATGGGAATATAAAAAGAAAGAAATGTAGAAACGTGTTTCCTGTTCCTTCTTCTTGCATTAGTAATAAAGCCAACCATTATCCGAATATTAATGTGTAAATTTCAATATCGAGGCTGTCTCACTACGCCAACTTCACTTTGTTTGTTTTAGCCTTATTAAATTCGAAGACGGAAGAGGTGAGAAATGTGTAGGCATCTCTCACAACGCCCCTTTCCTACTTTACATTGTTACGGTAATATCTAATGCGGGACCATCCTTCTTCATTTGATACTTTCCTAGTCATAATAATAGTTCCCTCATCACTCCTTATTAACAACTACGACAAGTGAGCGTACCTTTCTTTTTATATAAATAGCAAGGCTATACTCAACTCAACTTAGTCTTAAATATAAAAATAACTCAACTTTGGTGGAAAGAATAAATTGAAAATTTCCATTTTCTCTCACTAAACTAACTTGCTTCATGGCTATGAACATATTAAACTTCCACAAAAACAATTATTTCTATTATCATAAAAAGACTTTTCTTCTCCAAATCTTTTCCCTACCTTCTGTGATAATGTTCTTCTGGAAGCAATTGGATGTTTCTGTTATTAGTCCAATTTAAAGTTGCTTTTTTACTGATATTTTGTTATGGCCTTGCTTAAAAAGCTTTCTTGCATCGCACAGGTTTCCAAATGCTTAGCATAATATTATAGTTTAATTGCAATCTGCAAGTTTGTCGTCACCACCGTAGTACAAGATGAATGCTTTGTATAATTTCCTAACAGCTATTGTATCAAATCCTAAAATTTTCAGTGTTTTGAGAAATCTTCTTATGAAATTAGAATGAGAACGAGGTGGAAAGGGAAAATTTATTGTGGTTAAATGCACATCTAGATACATTTGCTTTTCTTTGTTTTCTCTTGCCTTTGTAAAGCTTTGGGTGTTTTAGTGTGGTAATGCCGATTGTTTACTCTGCTATGTGGTCCCACTCTCAGCCAGCTTCCCCTATGTATTGTGCATAAATATGTTCTTTTTGGAGATTACATCCATCGCATCAGTAAATGAGTAGATAATATATACTTTTTGTGATGTTGTCGCTTTTCTGTTCAAAATTCGCTTTATGCTGTACACTGTCTACCCCTTTTTCAACGCAACCCTGGCGTGACTTGACACTCGCTCACTCACTCACAGTTGGAAAGGAAAATGAATCCAGTAGTAGGTAAACGGACAAAGGTGGAATAGTGATTGTTTTAAATCTGCAGTACTTTTCCCTAAAAACATATCTTTTGAATATTCTTCCTCCTCCCATCATCACTGCCACATTTTGTCCTTGTCTGTCCATTTTCATTTTCAGCTTTCTCTACGGGCCTGTCTGTTCTCCGTGTTCATTCTTTCATCCTCTGCAATCCTAATTTTTTTACTAGGGTGTTGTGCTCCGTTCTCACATCACCCTTCTGTGTACAAAAGATAGCCATTTGTTTCCACTAAATCTTTCACGTTTGCTTCAAAAGCTGTTTTTAAAAAAACATCATGAAAGTAGAAAGGGATGCATTGGAAAGGATATGAAATGCTTTTCATGAAATTGGAAGGGAGTTCTTTATAGTAAAATACTTACTTTTACTCACCAGTTCCAAGTGGTTTCAGTCAGTTTTTAACGTTTAATTTTAAAGGAGGGGTGAGTATTTATTGTTGCTCGTTATATAATTTTATCTAATAGAGAAAGGGTGTTTCCCTAAAGTTTTTGCACTCAACAAACTCATAATACTCATACGTCATTTCTGCAGACTAGACTAGCAGTAGCGTTGAGCAGCGAAAGTTGTTCTCTCCTTACAAGAAAATTAATGTTCCCATTCAATGAATAATTACTTCCATATTAGAGAACGCTTATATAAGAGCTGTATGATATAGCATCCTAGATTGTAGTAAAAATTTACATTCTTTTATTATTATTGTTAAGCTTTTTCCTCTCTCTGTCAATTATCTATGTGTACATACAGGAGAAAGTGGCTGGTTGGTAGTTTTTGCTCTTGCTGCTCGCGCTAGCAGACTCTTAAGGATGTAATATGTAAAAGCAATATTGTTTATGGCTTCTGCTTTCTCTTGTTTATCCTCCTGTAGTTTTTTAATATTTTTCATCCCTAACTTTAGTCCTCAGCTGTCGGATCCATTTGCTGTTTTTCATTATGACCATCCCATATACATTTTGCATTTTAAGGTTTGAAAAAAAAGAATTTTCATATTATACTTTGTGGAGTTAGTAATTTTTGCTGTTACGGCTACTGCAGTGCATCACTATCAGAGTACAAGGACCTCAAATCCACCGTACATTATAGTGATGGAGCATAGTACACTCATGTCAGTCTATAATTTTGTGCCTTGTTGGAACAGTAAAAGAACCTTATTCATTCACATTCCACTTTATCTGTGTGAAATGTTGTATGTAGCTATCAGTCTAGGAATGAGTAATTCCCGGTGGGATTAAAATGTGCAATGAGTTCTATTGCTGGTAACAAAGCTAAATACATTATATACGTGGTTCTGTTAAATTTGCTGGAACATGGGCGCTTAATATGGTTTTCTTGGGTGTGCAAGGAAATGGGACGTGATGTGCTTTCACTTTCTACAATCGTCCCCTTCATTTGTTTACTGAGAGTGATATGAAGCCTTTTGTGATGATGCTTCCCACGCTTCTTAAACTCACCGCTCATAATACAACCGATTTGAACGCGTGTAGGTGCGTAGCATGCAATTTTGCACAAGGGTAATGTCATTGAAAGACATGAGCAATAATTGAGCAGTTTATCGAAATTAGGTTTCTGAGTTACATAATAGGTGAATTCTACTTTCATACTCAACCTGGTTGTGGTTTTGTTACAAAATTCACTAAAATGCAATTAAAATACGTACTTATGACTGACTCTGTATGGTTATTGCGTGATAGTACAATGAGTACGTGTAGACTTTGCGTGAGGAAAGTGCAATGGTTAAAGGTGTCCATGTGATATGTGATGGTGTAGCAGACAAAACTGCCTGGTTTTGTGCTTGTTTGCCAGAATTTTGGCTGACTTCCTGTTTAGCCTCGTACATATAAGCAATCAAGTTTGGTATGTATTACTATTATTTATTGCATTTAATAAATTGCATGTAATTCAATAAATCCGGTTATTCAGAACATAACCTGACCCTGATTTGATAGGTTCGGACGTGTGGAATACATAATCTAAAAAGCGCAAAATGATTGTTTATAAATTTCAGTTAACAAAACATATTGTATAGTAATTATAAGGGCAAAAGACATAGGTAGATAAGTGCAAGATACAATACTTCGTTGGAAAAATTGAGGTAGCGGCGATTTTTTTGGAACTTTATTTCAGATCAAACTGTTATTTTGAG
>JAHZMU010000798.1:0-11054 GCA_027743725.1 Rambutsinella grinnellia | reverse complement strand
CAACCTCAAAACCAACCATCATCACAGTCAACAAACAGCAATCAAAATGTCCAAAATATGCTGGGGATTCAAGGAACAAAATACCACGAATAAATCTTGACTGACTGAAATCTAAAATTTAGATTCTTGGTAATTTATGCTTCAATTCAACTTTTTTGGTAGGTAGTTGGTAGTTTAAATTAGAAATGTTGTTTTTATAATTTGATGGTATGATTTAAATATGTAATAAACTAATAAATAAATTATTAATTAATGGATTTCATTCATTTTTCCTTTCCACGTCCAATCATAGCACAAGCTAATTTGACAAAGAGGGTGAGCTCTCTGTGATCTGCGATGAGAAATTCAATGACTGGATGTTTCACAACAGGCGCAGCTGTTGAAGGAAATTGGGACAGAAACAACTCATTCTAGAAAATTCATAATAAATACTACCTGACTAATTTTAATCGCGCTATAAATTGGTAAATATTAAACTGTTGAAGGTAAAGATATCGTATCTTAATTGTTGTGGTCTCTACTAGTGGTAAATACGGGATTATTACGAAGTTTCAAGTTGGTTAGTTGTTTTGCGAAATTATTATGATGGCTGAAAGCAGAGCAGTGGCAGGGTCATCCCGATTGCTGACGAAATTAAATGCTGCTGTACAAGAAAAGAAATTTTATGAAGCTCATCAGTTATTAAAGACCCTTAGTTTTAGGTAAGCCTTTGGTGAACATTCAACATTGAAGGAATATTGTTTACTTTGTTTTTCAGTTTGATCAAGTGTTAATTTAAACTTAATTTTTATTTATTCTAAATTAGGTATTCGAGTTCCAAGAAGTATGATGAATTGGAAGAGCTTTTGGTTAAATATGCAGAACTTTTATTGGAACATGGTCAGGTAAGTTTAATTGGCCCTTGGGTCCCTCGCCACATAATCAAAATTTTAATGTTTTACTTCTAATTTAGCATGAAAGTGGGATGGACGTAGCGATAATTCTTTCCAAGTTGTATACAACAGCGTCGTTTGAGATCACGGAGAAGCGCATCTCGGAGAGTGTGAGGTAAGTTTGTAAGAAAGTATACATTGGGAAGGAAAAGGTGAACTATAATAGATTAATTGGGCTTTAAAATAATATTTTAGACTACTTCAGAAGATGCCAAATAGTCCAGAACGAGTAAATTTTATATCCGGTGTAGTTGAATGGGGTCACGCATCGGAACTTATAGGTCAAGTGCATGCCGCCGCCGCCAAACTTTATATTGAAGGTATAGTGATTACTTGTACAATTACATAATTGAAGGGTTTGCGGTGCCGTACATGGTGGTGGCCCGGTATCTTTCTAAAACTGTGGTTTGTTTGTTATAGATCGTGATTTTGGAGACGCTTGGAGACATATCCTGAGAGTCAATGACGGATGCGAGGCTGCAAATCTTACTCTACAAATAATAGCGATGATGAAAGGATTTTTGCGGATATCAGAAGTCGACTTAGTAATAGCTCATCTTGTAGTTGCGTTTATGGTAGCCAAAAAATTACCTCAGGCTGAAAGCGCATTCATGAAGCTCATGCGAGATGCTCCGATAACCGACCGGCCACCTTTATTAAATGGAGTGCGGTATTTAATAGATTCTGCTAAGATGTAAGTTGTTGACATAATTAAAATCTTATGTGTATAACGTTCAAATGTATAACTCTTTTTTACATTTTGCAGGAATGATCCTCAGGCATTCAAATCGGTTAGAGATTTATACGAACCAAGTTTTTGCAGAGATCCAATGNTATGGTAGCCAAAAAATTACCTCAGGCTGAAAGCGCATTCATGAAGCTCATGCGAGATGCTCCGATAACCGACCGGCCACCTTTATTAAATGGAGTGCGCTATTTAATAGATTCTGCTAAGATGTAAGTTGTTGATAATTAAAATCGTATGTGTATAACGTTCAAATGTATAAGTCTTTTTTACATTTATTTTGCAGGAATGATCCTCAGGCATTCAAATCGGTTAGAGATTTATACGAACCAAGTTTCTGCAGAGATCCAATGTTACGGAAATTAGTAGCAAACGCTGGAAAATCCTCTGTTTAATTTGCCCGATAGATTCGATCGACCTCAAGGGGGTGGCTTCATGCCGATGCTTTTGAATGCCTTCTTGAATCCTTCTGCGGAATGACCATTTTAAACATGAAAGATATTTTTAAAGGTCATTTATATTTTAACTTTTAACACTCAATTTGTAAAATTTTAATTGTCTAAATAATATCCCATAGTACAACTAATTGTAATGATGGGTATTGATGCCCATGTCGATGTCAAATTTCTCCCCTTTTTCTACAATACTTCATGTGCAATAATAGAATATAGGTTATAATTTATGAATATGAATTTATAAAAATATAATAAACTGGCAACTCACTGATTAGGATTGTGAGTTGAGCAGCTATATAATATTGGTCCTTAGTTGTTAAAATGATTTTATCTTATTATTATTATTTTACTTAAATAAAGGAAGCAAGGCATATTCGGCATGCATGCGTGGTTAATTTTCTAAAGTGGGAAAAATTGAACATACTTGTGAATATAAAACATTTGTATTTGTGGTCCTATCTAATAAATACTAGACTTTCGAAAGGATAGCGTGACCATTTTCCATAAGGGAAACATTAAGTACGCAATATCTGAAAAATTAGCAATGTCACAATACAATCGAATTCTTAAACTAGAATTTCCGCAAAGTGAAGTTAGTATACGTTTGAACATTCAGAACTCCTGAATCAGGAGTCCAAATCTTTTCTCTAAATGCATCCACAATCAGAATCAGACAAAGCATGTATACAGTTGCTAAATATTTTTGTCTAATCATTATCATTACTTGGCAAACGACAGTCAGCCAACTCTTCAACCCAGATCCAAACCGAACAGTACTGCAGCAACTAACATTAGACTTGGAATTTGCCAAAGATATTTCCTCCTTGCAAACAGAAGCTGCTTTGAAATCAAACTGTGACGGGAACGTTATCGTCACATCTGAAGGTTGTAAAGATTATCTGGATTATGCCTTACAAGAGATGAGTCAATGGGCTCCACCAGTCCTTATTGTGACTTATCAAGATTTCAGGAAAATTGGAAGTTCTGATTTATGGACAAAGTTTTTGGCTTGGGAAAAGCGTCCATGCTCCGTCGTGTTTGTTTGCGATATAGTTAATTCAGCACAGGAAATTGGGAGCGAATTGGATGAACTGTCAAATTTTATTTTGGGGGAAAGTGATCAGATTGGGCACTTGAAGTTTCCTAAGTTTATTGAAAGCTCGGATCAAGTTTTATATCTTACTGATAGATCTCAACATGATATCAATGTAGGTGGAGACTCCAACGATATATCTGATATTAGTGAAATTGCCACAAAAATTTTGAAGCAAAGCGGAATTTTATTACAAATTTTTGTTGAAAACCAAACGGAACCAGAGTCAGTAATGCACGTCTTTACAATTTGCGAATATTGTGGAGTTATGAAACGGCAAGAGAGGGATTTGGGCATTTGGCAGAGGAATAAAACCAGGCAATTTGGGAAATTCTTCCATGTCTTCAGTGACTTTCATAAGTTATCCTTCAACCGAACAAATCTTAACATCGGATATTTTAATCACCCACCTCATTTCAGTTGCTACTTTGATGCGGACATGGGCCTCTGGGCACGTGATGACGAAATCGATTCGCATATTAGGGACACGTTCATAACTTGTGAGGGAGTCGAATGGGAAATGATTTCGCAGATGAGTAAATCACTCGACTTTACATCCACCTGGATAAACCTTTCTAATCCTGATTCAGGACAGGGATATGCAGTTGGCGACGCAAGTAATATTTCAAATATCATGATAGCCTCTTTTGAAGAAGAGAAAATCGACTTGGCTGTTGGTGGAATCTCTGTTACTCCAAAGAGGATTTTGCATCTGGATTTCTCAAGTGTTTTTGCGAATGATCCGATAGGTATGATTTAATTTAGATTGGATTAATTTCAATCGAGACTTTTCTATTAAAGCTATTAGTTTTTAATTTCATTGTGCAAATCTTCTTTGCAGTGTTTGTTGTGAGAAAGAAAAGCGATCTTTTTGCTTTTGGGATTTGGCTTGCATTCAACCCAGAAATTTGGCCGTTGATTTTTCTTTTGATTGGAATAATATCTTTGCTATTTCATATCATCATTTATCAATACACTCTTGAACCCCCGAAGAAATCTAAATGGAAATTGGCGATGAGCGCATATCTTGCATGCAGAACCTCGTAAGCCAATTCATGTGGCGATGTTTGAGGCGTTGGAGATAACACTGCAGCCCTTATTAGGCCAGCCTTTGAGTGCCACTCAGATTACTCATAGACCGAGAAGATTGTTAAAGCTATTGCTGGTCATTTGGTGGTTTTCTTGTCTTATAATTTCTACATTATATAATACCAGTCTAATTCCGAGTTTGATAAATCCCATTTCTCCGAGACAGCCAGAATCTCTGAAAGATTTGCTTGACTTTGGCTTCAAATTTAAGCCGGCTGGGAAGCAAGGAGCATTTTTCGAATTGATACGACCCGTCCTGGAAAACTTTGGTGGGGATGAGCAAGAAGCTCCAGAATTTCTTCTGGAATCAAATGATGAAAAGAATACTTTCAGCTTACTTAAGCAAATTAGCAACCGGCTTGTGAAGGATGGATCGAGGTCACCTTCACAAATTGCTTATGTCATTGAGGAATCGGCTGTTAAAGGAACAAAATGGGATGCAAAGGAAATTAGATTCTCCAAAATTAAAGTGATTCGAGAACGACTATTTCTCACGACTTATGCCTGGCCAACACAAAGGCATGCTCCTTTCAAAGAAAAAATCAATTCCGCATTAGGAAGATTAAATTCAGCAGGTCTGGTGATCTATTGGTACGAAGAGTTTGGACATAGAGACGATAAAGATATGAGAGGGAGAGAATTTAGATTGAGAGAGAAATTGAGTCAGATCACGCTAAATATGCAGGTACTACAAGGGGCATTTATATTTTTAATGTTTGGTTATGCCGTTGGATCTCTTGTTTTGGGGTTGGAACATTTGACAAAACGCTATAAATTTCGCTTCTATACGAGAAAAGAAATTTGTGCAATTTTGGGTAAAATAGCGCAGAGAGTCAAGAAGGTTTATGCTAAATATTTTGCGTCAGAGCATGTTGATTTGGTGCTGCGAAGGAAGAAAAATAGAATGAAATTTAGAGGAGCAGTCAGAACAGTCACTACTTTTAAACCTAAAAATATACCCTATTTGAAATAGACGGGAGAAAGCTATTACTAGTCGAAGTTATGCAAAAAAAAGTAAGAAGAAATCATAGTGTATAGGAGCAGTCAGAACATAATTAGAACATCTAGCGTCCATGTTTACAAGAGGTTAGAACTCAGCTTGGCTTCCGCCCCTTCATCTACCTACAGCGCCCCCTTAGCCCTTAGCGTCTATTTACAAAAGGTCAGAACGCAACTTTGCTTATTGTCCCCGTCCTCTACCCACAGCGACCCTAGCGTCCATATTTACGAGTGGTTAGAACGCAACTTTGCTTCCGGTCCTAAAATATCAAAATATGTATCTAATTAATTTCACACGTCAATTTGCCGGAAACTTAAACTTTTTCTCATTTCGGATTTTCGAGAATGAAATGTTTTTTGCATCGTCCGCTTCTATTCTCCTCTCCTCTACGGTCGAATGAAATAACTTACTCTAAAGAAATGTCATGCATGATAGTTTAATTAATCTATTAAAAATTTCAATTCGAAATGTTTTATTCACTAAAATAAGTGGTTTTCACTTCTGGGTTGAGGATTTTTTTAATGCATACGATTGTTTTATAGATAGGTAAAAGAAATGCTTAAGCTCGTACATTGTATTTACGAAATGTAATTATGTAGTTTCAATACCACATTATTTCCTATGCGCTTCTGGATCCCGCTACAATCAGCCATTGTTTTTATATTCGATTATGAAATTATTTCCATTATGCATATCTATACAACTCTAAAATATAAGCTTACATACGCATTTTTGACAATAAGTATTATGATATTAAAATCAGTTTAAGAAATATGTCTGGATCAATAAACAAATCATCACCATTTAGAGGTCGATCCAAGGGCCACGAAAGTCATTGCATTGGATTGCATGTCCACGTGTCATCCTCATTCTTCGCTATTAAGCAGCTTTAAACTGGAAATTTCAATTAAATTAAGACAATCTTTAATACTGTCATACTTTAATCTTTATCATTCAGACAAGACAGCACTGTTAATTTTAGATATGAATTTCATCAGCAATCGCACAACTAATTTTGTCATACCATTGCTAGAAACCCTTTTAGATTATCCGTATTGCGTCGCATTAAACACTTGACAAAGTGGCTGAGCTCTCCTCGTGGAACGGGGTGGGAGACACCTGCTATACGCATTCTCACGCCAAATTAATCTTGCTCAAATAAAATGGATAATGATGAATGTCTCATTTGTCTTAGGTTTGTTAGTATTATTAGTTGAGCTATTGGAGTTGAGAATAAGATTATATATTTGCCCAGGGTGGGGTAGGGTTACAGTCTCTGGTGATCTGTTTCTGGACACTGTACACGTTATGTCACAAGTACCAGTTAATCACACAAAATATAAATAGAAGGAAAAGTGGTTACAAATCACAGTTGCCAGATAGTTCGTGCACGATTCACTTGTATTTTTCTTGGCTAGCAGAGCCATTACAAGAACCATTTAGCTCCTGATTCGCCGACAGTTGTTTTAAATTATATTTTCGCGATGGCTCCACGCGACGAAATAGAACCACCACCGCCATCAAGTTTTGCAGGCATTACAAAGTACCCAACAAACCGAGATGTTTCTTTCAGACTTCCAGAAGATTGGATGGAGGGTAATTGAGTAACAATTTTTTCACTTTCATAATCAGAGCAGATGTATTTATTTTAAATATTGTAGGGAAAAGGAAAGATGACAATGTTGGGCGAAATTGGCGTATTCACAACAAACTCTACAATCTTGAACCATACATTGATAAACATCCTGGAGGTCCAGAATGGCTAACAATGTCCAGAGGCCTTGATATCACCGAAGCGTTCGAAACAGCTCACATGGTCAATCCCGAGTTAGTAGAGAGGCATCTTAAAGACCATTACGTTGGGGAGGCAGTAGGTCCTCGGATTTCCCCATATACATTTAAGGAAGATGGCTTCTTCAAAACGTTGAAGAGGAAGGCTGCTCCGATTTTAAGAGTAACTATATTTTTCTTTAATAGAAAGCATAATATCTAATTAGTACAATTATTTAATAAACAATTTATTATTCAATTTTAAAGAAAATCGGAAGTCAGCCAACAAAGGAAATGATACTTCTGCAAGATTTTCTTGTATCCTCAACTATACTATTTGCTATATTTGGGGCAGTTTACGACTCAGTTATTTGCAGTATCATTTCGGGATCGATACTAGCATGCGTTGAAATAGGAGCTCATAACTTTTTTCACCTGAAGGATAACTGGAGACGGTTCTACTTTGATCTCGGATTGGGTTGCTCATATGAATGGAGAATTACGCATTTCTTTAGTCATCATCTTTTTCCAAACACCGTTTTGGTAATTCTGCTTAGGTGTAAAGAAAAATCTCTTGTGTTTTTATTAATTTCGTGTTTTAATTAAGGATTTTGAGCTTAAACTGATGCCGACCTACGAGTTCCTTCCTCACGTTGAGCGGTCTTGGTTCCAACAATATTGCCCAATCATTTACTCTCATGCTTTATACTGCGTCGCGTTTTGGCTAGAGTTTGGGAAGCGCTGGTATTACATATTTAAGGGTAGTACAAAAGTTCGACCTGAAGATTTTAATCGTATTTTTTGAAATGCTGTTACTCATGCTGATTGCTCCTAATGCACTGGTATGTAGCAGTTTTAATCATTCAAAATTATGAAATGAATGCAGCAAAATTATAAAATGATTTAAAAGTGCTTTTCTCTATTCTAGTCTGGATTTCTGACTTGGGTCATCATTCACACCGCTGCCTCTTTCGTATTTTTGGAAATTGGACAAAATGGCCAGCACCATCATCCCAACATTTTCCACGATGGAGATGAAGCACGGGAGGATGCAGATTTTGGGTACATATTGGATTAATAAGAACCTTGACTTTCACCAGAGAATTAATAAAACATTTTTTAAACACAGCTTTGGGCAAATTGATGCTACCAGAGATAGAGCGGAAACAGTCTACCAGAACTTGTTCTTGGTTCTGGTCATGTTCGGAAATCACACGTTGCACCACCTATTTCCAACAGTCTGTCATTCGAAGCTTCCAATGTTAGAAGAGGTGTTTGCTGAAACATTACAGGAATTTGAAGAAAAGTGGATCAAGTTTCCCCATTGGGAATTATACTTGGGTTGCTACAAACAGTTGGCGAGGACAGAACGTTTCAAGATTGATGATTTAAGGAAACAAGTGAACAAAACCACTTTCAGCCTTTCTTAATCCTACAATATGAGCTTATTCTTTAAATTCATCAAAGTTCTTTATTGCGATTTGAGTTAAACAATACTAATAGTAAATGCAAAGTAATTAGAAGTAAACTTGTAATTTAATGTTCACGTCGAAATCTTATTGGAGATATTTCCGGCCCATGCTTATGTTGCTGTAATCCACTTTGATGATAAAAATGAATGGGATGATGAACATGACATCTGAAGTTTAAAAGTTATCATTGGAAATATTAAAAGCGGAATAAATTGCTTTATGCAGCCATAATATAATTTTGAACATCATTCATTTTGACTTACGAGCATGCTATTGGCATCTTAAATGTGTCCACATGCAGCCCTTCATTTGGAGTCCAAGCCACTAATCGAACAAAGTTGTGCTTTTGAATGCACTTTGAATGAATACGGGAGTCCACATAGCTGCAAGTGGCTTTGGGGTATCTGTCAAGATCCGTGTTTTATTAAAATTTTAATAATTACGCATTAATTACTTGTTAAAGAAAAATCGGCTTGCTCACATGCATTGTTCCAAACGTATAGTTTGAGTAGGTCTTTTAAGCTCATGGTGATGGTGGTGTTGATGCTCTCGCTTCTTAAGTGAATGATGATGATTATAATATCCTTGGTGGTGGTGGTGATTATGATGCTTTCCATATATTTCGTTTTCAAAAATTGGCTTGCCAATGTGGTTATAGTTGTGACCGAAGTGTCCCCGATCTTTATTCAGATATCCTTTGAGCCCATACTGGCCATGCTCGTAGGAGTGACCATGACCGTGATCTTCAGAGTGCTCTGCATTGACAATCACTTTCCATTTTCCAAATGTGTTCATTGCACGTTTCTAATAAAATTTGTAAAAATAAATTGCAGTTTCATTTTGGGATTGGAAAACTTTCACTTTCACATTCAAAATATATTAGTTACGTTACCGGCCTTGCATAATAAATGTTCGAGGGACAAATATAGCCTCCCTTCTTGAAATAATCTGTGCTATATGAATATCCACTGTGTAAAGTTATCAATTGTACTCCAATAATTTAAATTTGAGTAATTAATTTGATGATTTTACTTACTGGTACGGAGGCTTAAACTTGTCATTATGCAGGTTATGTGCATGTGTCTCTCCAAAGTAGTGTTGATAAGTATATCCTTCTTCTTCTAATTTTGTTAAACCCGAAACGAGGTTATCAGCCGACTGATAAGTTACATCGCTTAACAACTTATTAGCGTAGGAGCTCGCTTCCTTCAAAGCCCAGACAATAGTTTTTCTTTTGTACGAACCCAGAAATAATTAATATTAGTATTTTTCTTCAAAATTTAAAAAAAGTTGACAGAAGATACTTTTATCATACTCTGGATAGTGA
Organism: Rambutsinella grinnellia; assembly: GCA_027743725.1. Classification (NCBI taxonomy): domain Eukaryota; kingdom Metazoa; phylum Arthropoda; class Collembola; order Entomobryomorpha; family Entomobryidae; genus Rambutsinella; species Rambutsinella grinnellia. The sequence goes on along the minus strand of JAHZMU010000798.1, from coordinate 1,171 downwards.
GGATCTTCAAGGCAAAATGTCAAATTATAAATGTATTCATTTTTATGAGCGCATTCAGGAACCTTGGAGGGATCATAATACTCGGGTTTAAAACCAGCATTTCCCTGCACAGAAAGTCAAAGATCAAAGCTTTGTTAAGCTGGAAAATTACTATCTATTACAATTTTACTTACATAACCATATGAATTATAGCCATGGCCTTTTCCGAGGTACGGTGGACCGTGGGAGTGGTGGAGCTCCTGCTAAATAAATAATATGCAGCAGGAGGATAATCGATAAGCGAATTAAGTACCCATATGCTAATATTCTTAAATGTTTAATTGGTTTAGCGATATGCAAAAAAATACAGGATGTTCTCTCAATGTGCCCCAACAAGAACAAACGTATTATGTATGTTATTATTATTATAGTCAATTCAATATTAAAAACCCTCAAGACATAATCAATGAAATAATGTAAAATATGCTTGACTAATTGAGTCTGAAATCATAAAATGAATATCACCACGGGCAGAAAAAGCTTTTGAAAGCATCCGTTGTTTTCCGTGATCCTAGCCATAGCTTTGATCATCAAGACAAAATCAGGACTTTGGACAAGGATCATCTTGAGAAGGTATTTTCATTTCCTTAAATTCTCATTTCAATATGCATATATTTTACTAGACTTCGGACGGATGCCTCTTATTAGTCAATTCAATAACCGTCACAAAAAATACACACAAAGCTAGTAGGCAATTTATCCGTAAAATTTGTCCTTCAGGTATAAGCTAAAAGTAGTGCCGGTTTACGCAGAATTTATCATGCTTTATTGCACACCTTTGTTATTCATGCGCATGCGTCCATTCTCTCTAGCAGTTCATTTTATGATTTCAGACTCAATTAGTCAAGCATATTTTACATTATTTCATTGATTATGTCTTGAGGGTTTTTAATATTGAATTGACTATAATAATAATAACATACATCATACGTTTGTTCTTGTTGGGGCACATTGAGAGAACATCCTGTATTTTTTTGCATATCGCTAAACCAATTAAACATTTAAGATTATTAGCATTTGGGTACTTAATTCGCTTATCGATTATCCTTCTGCTACATATTATTTATTTAACAGGAGCTCCACCACTCCCACGGTCCACCGTACCTCGGAAAAGGCCATGGCTATAATTCAT
>JAHZMU010000797.1:0-14388 GCA_027743725.1 Rambutsinella grinnellia | reverse complement strand
AAAATTTCCTTATGCACAGCCTTTCTAAGGGACATTGTTAAACTGTTTGTATGTCCATATTTGTAAAGAAATGTGTTAAATGTTACGTTACAGCCGATTAGTAAATCATCAACTTTCGTAATGATGTCACTCTCATCAGGCCAAACCCACTCCCATTTTTAGCTGCTACAAGATCTTTTCTGCACACAACAGACGGATAAAGAGTTGGAGTAATTTTACATATATTGCAACACAAACGATTACAAATTACAAAACAGATTACACAAATATTTTAGGAACAAGATAAAGCTAAGTAGTTAGCTCAAATGACTTTTTCATTAACAGATTCTCACACATTAAACATTCCACATGGAGTATATAACATTATAAAAGTTTCTAATCATAAAAGCAATCTGACAATTTGTTTTCTCTTTCTCTTCTTCTCCCACACGCATTTCTAGACAGTGACAAAAATCCACTTTAACGAAACAGATTTCTATGAGGAGAGTGTTAAGGTATTATGCACTATTGCATGTTGCTTTTAAAATATTAATATTCATCTATTCAGTCTTTCTAGTAAAATTGGTAGTCTTTCTTAACTTTCTTATTTCTTCTGTTATTTCATTATTCATTCTAACTTTCTTCTACTTTTCCTCCTTTCTAGTAAATATAAGCTGATTTACTTTAATGTTCTTTGTAGAATGAATGTTATTTTCATGTCCTTTGATGTTAATTAACTTTTTCGTAAAAAGTAGACCATTTACGTTCTCATCTCGTGAAAAAACAATGATTCCATTACTTTAATTATTTTGTCCTCGAAAAAATTCCTGACGATGGGAATTGTATAGTGTAGTGGAATAGTCTATTTGGTATTTTCTCTGGTTTGGTTTGAGTGCCTTTGTCAACTAATATTTCTCTTCTGATTTTTCCCTTCTATCAATTTCTGCTGTGGAATGCGTTTCAATGATGGTGGTGGTGATAATCGCTAAAATAACAAAAAAAAAAATAACTACCGTCTCTACTCAACCGGGTCTGGAATCACGATGACTTCACAACTCGCCAAAATTAACGACATAAATGACTTCCGGGAACGATGCATACGTGCGAGTAGGAACCCATCGCAATTTTCTTGGGCGTGGTGGGAACAGACGTTCCAATAAAAGAGTTTCAAAAGATTGCCTCTCCCTTCAAGCTTGGCGTTAATGGGTACGCTTTCGCTCTCACCGAGAATGGCTATATAATTTTTCATCCAGAATGGCGTCCTCTGGTGAGTTCAAATATTTGATTGGGGATACTTTTTTGTGATGATACTCACATGATGATCTTGATGGGAGATCTTGTTAAAACATTTGCTTTTACTTTCATACCAAAAAATGCCCGAAACCCTCGTACTTTTATTGCTTCACTTCTCATTACTCTGTCGCACCGACGCCTATTTAGACGGCAATGAAAGGAAATGTGAACAACTTTATTTGAATCTATTTTTTTCAGACGCAAGACATTCTAAAGCCAAACTACAACACGGTTGACTTGTCAGAAATCGAGCAGGTGGACTCGGACGAGATTAATAGAAACCTTGCTGTTGAGCTAATGGATGTAAGATGTGCTAAATTCGATTATTTTCCCTACTCAAGGATGAAGTTGTTGTTCAGTTAGTAAAATATTATATTTTATTAACTGTAACCACAGATGCGTCACAGTATGATATTCCTACCTGAGGGTATTGTCAATTCTTCCTTGCTCCAAGTCAGAGTTCCTCAAGATGACTATGTAAGTTTACTTTTCTAACACAGTCATCCATAAACGCTTTCTCTTCTTTCTCTGCTAGTGCTTACCCAGTTAAGTAGAAGCACTCAGCCCCATCCTTTCCCTGTTTGTTTGAGTCAGCCAGTGAAAAATAATTGGAGTGGAAGGAAAGAGTGAGCATTTTCCTCTCCCCATTATTTTTTATCGGTGACTTTTCCTCTGCAAAGCTNCATAAACGCTTTCTCTTCTTTCTCTGCTAGTGCTTACCCAGTTAAGTAGAAGCACTCAGCCCCATCCTTTCCCTGTTTGTTTGAGTCAGCCAGTGAAAAATAATTGGAGTGGAAGGAAAGAGTGAGCATTTTCCTCTCCCCATTATTTTTTATCGGTGACTTTTCCTCTGCAAAGCTTTCACTAACTTCTGAGAAGTTTGCTTTTACTGATCTGTGTGTGAAAATGTATTCATTTCGCATTATTTTTTCTGTCCTCTTCACCATCCACTTTGGGTGCAGAGGAGAGTACGTGTTCGGAAGCAGCAATATGCCTACGCCAAAATCAACGGGACACAGTATACTCTGGCGGTTACGCTTCCAATCACAAACATGTACCAGTTTTATGGTCAGTTAGAAATCCGAAGGGATTGGGATGGTCAAGGGAAGAACCAAGGAAAGAATAAGAGCATTACTGAATTCTTCGAGAAAGCCAGTGAGCCAAGGCGATGGAGGCTGAATCCCGATTGGACTTATTGCGAGTATATACACAGAGATCCCGAGAATGACAACATGACCCAGTTGACGTCCAAGGAGGACTTGATGATTCACTTCTTGAGGAGAATCCAAAGTGCAAAGAAATCCTGGGCTTGGAGAAATATCAAGTCTGGAACGAAGAATGCTTACATGAGATCTCAAAAGTTGGAAGATATTTATTCATGTAAGATTTGTATAATTTTATAATCGACAATTCAACCGTTTTACGAACATCTTTCGAGCTTTCCACGCTTTCATGCATATTCAGATTTGGAGAACAGTTTTCAACTTTCTACTTTTACCTTATTCTCGTATGCCTTGCAAATCCATTTAAGACGCATCCCGTCAAACAAGCTCATACACAATAAGTACGGCTTGAGCCACCCACTCGCTAAATTTTACATTTCCTCCATTTCTTTAGAAAACTCATGTGAGATATTTTTAGCACAGGAAAATGATACTTGAGATAAGTGTCGTATATCCTTCGTATCTCTTGAGTTTGTCAGAAGAGGATGTAGCAATGCTCGATGCATATTACGTTTTAAAAAGGAGAAAGCCCTCCAGTTCTTTCTAGTTAGTGATGGAAAACCGAAATGGGATGGAAAGCTGATTCTTTTGTCCTATGCTGCTCTTTCAGGTGACAAGGACTTAGTCCAGAGCCTTGTGTTTGATGCCGAACGCACAGGCACTTTCACCCTGAACAAGTTGAAAGAGCTGAACACCAGCGAGTCGTAAGTATCTCAGCTATATCTTATCTAATTTTATAGAGTTTAGGTGTTCACACAGTGAAAGTACATTATACAAGTTATGCTCCTCACTACCATTCCATTTCCTCTTCCTCCAAACTATGATCAAACAAAAAGAGATTTATGTAAAGTAAATCCGTTTAATATCATAAATCATTTTGGAATGTCTTCATTTCATTTTCTGTCATAGACTCTTTCCCATACTATATAAGAGGAGTTGGCAGTTGGTAGCAAGAGCAAATTGCTCTTATTCTTCACCTCAACTCAAGCCAATTTCCTCTATAATACTTGTGAAATGTACTTTCCACACACAATTATGATATGATTAGAATTCTGATAATAATGCTATCTTCAAGCTTGGAACTCATCCACTTGTGCTTTTTCTTTGATCAAACAAAAAGAGATTTATGTAAAGTAAATCCGTTTAATATCATAAATCATTTTGGAATGTCTTCATTTCATTTCCTGTCATAGACTCTTTCCCATAGTATATAAGAGGAGTTGGCAGTCGGTAGTTAGAGCAAATTGCTCTTATTCTTCGCCTCAAGCTCAAGCCAATTTCCTCTATACTACTTGTGAAATGTACTTTCCACACACAATTATGATATGATTAGAATTCTGATAATAATGCTATCTTCAAGCTTGGAACTCATCCACTTGTGCTTTTTCTCTTTTTCTCTCTTTCCACATCGGCACATTTCTTTCTCTTTGCATGCTTTTCCTTCACGTACAAATCTATTCGCGAAATTTCTTTCTAAAAAGGTTCTTTGCTCAGGTTTATACATTTGCAACGAATCAGGTAATGCTATCGTTTTGAAAAGAAGTGAAATATTTTCTTCAATATAATATGAAACGCCAATAATGATTTAAAGGTTACTAGTTACTGCACTTCACGACAGAATTCATTGCTAGCCAATCAGAATGGACGTATAATGTTTCTATAAATAGCAGTAGCAATTTTATACTTGGATTTTTTATCCGAATTGAATTTTCTTTCAATTCTGAATGGCTAGTAAAGTGGACCTTTGAATGATTTTTTCCTTCTATCGCTGCTGTTGTTGACTTCGTTGGATAAATTGGATATATTTTTGCAACAATGTATTTTATAATAGCCAATGCCCTCTCGCACGTCTAATTCGAGTAGTCTTCGTCTTGAACAGGTTGTCCAAGCGTTTGGAGCTGTGGTGGCCTTCATCGCTACTAGAAGCGGGTTGACAAAGTGGATCGAATATAATGAAGGGCCAACACGGTCTGGCACATACGTGTAAGTTTTCTAATTGAAAGCACAATTGATAATTTACATTTAGTTGAAATATTTTATAACAATTTCATTCCGGCATTTCCAGACCATTCTACGAAACGTATCCGCACGCAACAGAAGAGCTCTATTATAAGCGAGCTGTAGATAGATATGAGGTTGACCAAGGAATGTCCTTTGTCGTATCCGTTCCCTATGATGCGGGGACTAGGAACGACAGCTTGGTCACTGCCACTCGCGCCATATACGTGAGGAAAACTGTAGAGGGGAGCCGAGAGAAGAAGAGTGTACCGGTAATGAAAATATTAAATTTTTGAATGAGATATGAATTGGGGAAATGCAAGAGTTAATATTTGAAACTCTTTCTAAAGGTGGCCGTTGCTGGAGTTCAGTTTGAGCATGAAAAGATGACGCAGCGCTTCCTTGAAATTACAAATCTTACTCATCCAGATGTAATTAGAATTAAACATGTGATGAATTTATGCAAGGAAAATTACTTATAATTAAAAAATGGTTAACTTGATAGTGCACTGATCATGCTGTTTGCCACCCTTGCGGCACGGGCTTCATGAACTGCTACGTTCTGGATGACAACGGCTTCGTCGTAGTCTCCGATACTACAAAACATTCGGGACGATTCTTCGGTGAGGTATTTGGTGGGCTCATGGACGAGCTAGTGGATCAAGGGATTTACAGTAGAACACGAGTTGTGGATTATCAGGCGATCTGCCATCACCTCTTGAATCGACCTGGAGCTGCTAGCATTTTACTTAATGTAAGCCGTATATCCAACCCAAGCCATATTCTGCTGGAGAGAGATGCCACGGAATTCGGAAAACATCTTTGTTCTCTGAATCACTTTTACAAATACCCTTTCAAGTGTCACTCAACCATCATCATTGAATTTCCTAGAGGAATAGAAACTATTTATTTTTCTTCCTTTCTGTGATCTCTCTCAGATGAACTATGGCATCTCTCCGCCTTTCTTTTAATATGTATCTCTGGTTCTTTCTCTAGCCCTTCCAATCCTTCAAATGGCTAGTGAGGTGGGCTATAGGGAGATTGGCGTGGTTCGCGTTACAAATCAATCTCCACAACTTTTTCCATCCAGACTACGCTTCAGTCCTTGCCGAAGGTAAGCTTGTGCTTTTATTGTCAGAGCATTTACATTTAGTCACCTATCAACTCTCGACAGTCTCGACCAGAGAATTTTATGTGTTTGTGCTTTCACCAGATTCAGTCGAGACAGAAAGATGCATGGTTGTGGTAAACGATTGAGTTGTGTAGCTATTTTCTTTTCACGTATACATTTCCATTCGATTTCATTTCGATACAATTTCTAATGAATTTATCCTTTTCTAAAAGGAACTTTATACGTTTTCCTTTTTTCAAAGAAGTTTAATTTTGAATGCTTTTTGGATTTATAGTATGCTCTTGTAAAGATATCATTTATTTTCCTTTATATTGGCTCACAAAAGCGAATAATTGCTTCCACGGCATAATTGCCCCAAATTCCCCTCTTGAATTTAATGTCACGAAACTAAAAGTAGTTAAAGTTTGCTACAGACTTTTACGATCTCCTCATTTTATTCTTTCTTTCGGCCGTAAAATGAGTTTGAATTGATTGAAAGGAATTGATGACAGCTCCCATCTCGATAAAAATATCATTTCCCCTTTTAATTCGACTTTTTCCAGTAAGTGATGACCAGCCAATCGAGGACGACAATCCAAACTGGCATCCTTTTCTCGAGTTGGCTCCAATCAATAAAACTCGATTGCGTCCTTGTCACAAAGAGTATAATCTTTATCGGTATGGGCCAACCTATGACAAAACGCTGTTTCCCGTTGGCTTCTACTCGGGAGTTGTTAGAGATTGTGATAGCGCTGGGAATGATGGGTAAGGACAATAAAACCTTTTAGCTATGGATATGTCGCCATTGTACTTTCATGAATTATCCATTTTTTCGTGGGTGAAGCTTGATAGAATTTTTAGAAACTCTCTCACTGCAGATGATATACATACGTATTGCCTATTTCTTTTCAACATTCAATTTGAGCCCTAGCTATTGCATTCAAGTAACCACAACTAAAACCATAAATAAATAGGAATGGGATTTTGTAGCAGTTGTCATTTATTTTCCTCCCAAATCCCCAAGACCGAAAGTCATCGTGTACATGGAACCTATCTCGACCCGAAGTTAATTTCCATTTGTTTCCTTTTTCAAAAACCCCCACAGGGATTACGCGGTGCACCTGATCAACCGCACGAATCTGATTCTCCTCGTCGTCCAAGGGACATGCAACGGTCGAGGGAATAAAGAGCGCATCTCTATAAAGCCAAGCGAGGTTCACTACGAATTGGAAGAGGACCTCGAGAATATGACAGTTCATAACGAAGTCGTTGCCCAAATCTGCCGTGTACCTATACTCAATCTAGAACGTAACAAGCCAGCGATGCCATGCTACGACTATGATAAGCGGGTAAGTAAGATAAGAGCCTAAAAATATGAGAAATATTACATGAAAATTGACATTTTTACACACTTTTAAAAGTTTGATGGAAGCTTTTGCGGAGTATTTAAAGAAGGAGAAGAGTTGAAGTTCCAAGTTGTTGAGAGAAGCGGCGCAATAAAAAGACTCCCAGAGAGCAGTGGAAATTGGAAAGTTGTGAGAACTGAAGGCTTAGAGAAATTACCCCGGCATTAGATTTTCCTTGAATCACTTTACTCTGATTTCATTTCATTTTAAAAAGCCTGAATTTCTACATCGCACTACTTAAGATCTATTCTAGCGACTTTTCATCACGTTAAGTACTTTAAGTACACAGGTCAAGGAGCAGAAAACACACTAGAATTTCTAGAGTACATTTTACACATCTTTTGGAAGTAAGGAACAAAACCCATTTTACCCATTACGTCTTCACTTACTTTGCATGATGTGAATGTTTTAAAATTTTAACACAACTAAAAGGAAAGGATAAAAGACTTGGAATCTGTCTAAAAATCATAAGAATAAACAAAGACAAATTTTGTAGTCCCCTTTTATCTGATAACTATAAAGGAGACTCATGATTACATGCTTAACATCAAAACTGAAAGAGGATAACTGCAGCTAAAAGTCCACTAATGTATACAATCTACTATCTTCGTAAAAAACTGATATGATTTTTTAACAATTACGTTTAATTGGTCATGAGATAACTAAATATTAATGCATTCTAAAAATATTAAATGAGACTGATTTGACTGGTTTATGTTTTACAGGAGGAAAATCTTCGCGAGGAATGCGGCGGAGGAGTTATGGTGAAAGCATCCATCACCTCAATTGTGCTCAGTATCTTCCTAATATCCAATCATTTCCAAATTCTACTATCGTAGTAGTCCTTTAAAATATTTTAGACCTAACTAAATACTATGGATTACCTGTAATTAATATTAAGCAAATAACTTTCCAAATAATATACTTCATCAGTATACTGTTCAATCTATTAGACGAGAGAGGTCAAACCACCATTTTGTAGTGCTAATAATTTCTTACCTAGTCTAGTTAAGACTTTCACTAGCAGAGTAAGTAATAAAATAAATCTCTGCTAACCAAACCCAAATATGAAAATGTCAAATGATGTCGTGATACGAGTTTTGTATGTAAAAAATATTTGTAAAATTCTGATAAGTTTACCTAATGCTTGTTAAATCTTGTGTAAGTATTTTATAGCCTATGGATCAATGATTGATCATCAATCAAAGGTCATATCTTACACGTTTACCTGCCATCAACTAAGATAAAAGCTTACAATTAGTGACCAATTTAATAATAGCAGTTTATTATGTTTCTAGTATTTTTATAGTCACAAACTAAATAGTTGGTAGAATTTTTACTACTATGAATATAGAAAAGGTGCTAAATTGATTATTCATAGGACTAGTCAGAGGCAAGCTGCGCAGAGCATGAAAAATATATCAGAGTTAGTCTTGGCCTTTAATATGCCTTCCCTTGTTAAATAAGTAGATAAGTTGACGTAGACTAACTAAAATAATTACTGCTATGCATTTATTCTTAGCTGAGGAGTCCTAGAAGAATCGCGACTAGTTTATATTTTAGTGAAAACTGTGCGAAATGTATTTTTTAACTTATTAAAAGCCTACCACAAATGTCAAATGTACAGTTCAAAATGTTTCTTTGTCGTTTCCAAACGTATTTCTATAAATTAAGCTAACTATAGCTATTATCAGAAACGACTCAATTCCAGACACACATCAAAGACAAATATCTTCAAAGCTAAAACTAAAAAAATATTTTATCGCAAAATATAATCCTGCATTATGCCACTTGTTAATTGATAAATTCAGGAGTAGGTTCAACGAACAAGGTAAATACTATAGATTTTGAAGAAAACCTACTTAAAATGTTAACGTTCATACCAGAAAACCTAAATGTTCTAAATTGACTTATAGATAAATAAAAACTTTTTGAATGAAATCATTTCCGACCGGAGAGTTAAAACTTTATTTATAAAAATGACATTTAAAACATGAAATTAAATTATGACAGGAACGGTAAGTGGAATTCTGAAAATGAATTATGCTATGCTTGGGTCTCTATATGCGACGCAAGTTACGGGAACATTATGAGAATGAAATGTGTGATTGGGTAAACAACAGAAATTATTAAGATATTTAGTATCATACCGGTAAGAATAAATTGACTATCTCCAGTGAATGCGCAATCCCAAACCCATCGTTGGCCAGAACAGTGTAAATCAGATACTAACGAAAAATCGGATGTTCTCCAGACTTTGCATGTTTGGTCTGCAGATGTTGTTGCAAGGAATCTTAAAACAGTCACAATCAATAAGACCGAGAGTTTTCCTCAGAGAATTTATCGCACAATTTTAATTTTCAGACTTACGCAGAATCGGGTGAAAAACAGCACTTTAACGCATATCGTTTATGAGCCTTCATTCTATGAAATGGACTCAGCTTTAAGTGCTCTCCGTCACCGTCTGCAAAGAAATTATATTCCATCTTAGATAAATACATTTTAAAACTTCAATCGGCTTACCATCCAAACTCCATATGTAGCAATCACCCTTATTATTTACAGCAGCAAGAAACTTTCCAAGCGGATCAATAGCGACATGTTGAACCGGAACTGAGGAAGTTTGATCCGGAATCTATAAGCATGAATAATAATTAATTCCACTTCTACTTCATAATACTTTTCCTGCGTACACCTCTGGCGTCAAAATGTTAATTACCAATTGCTCAGTCCTATCATTCCTCAAATCCCACACATGAATCGTTCCACTATGATCTCCAACAATAAGCTCCACATTATTCGGGTGCAACGCTATCGACGTGATTGGCGACGCATGCGTTTGAAAAAGCTTCTGACATGTTGGATTGCTTACTCTGAAAAACCAAAATCAACCGTGAACCCTTAATAATCATGATTAGCCACATATTATACTCTTTGATTATGTCAAGTCAAGCATACCTCTAAGTCCCAAATGCGAGCATTAAAATCCTCTCCTCCAGTATACATCCACTGTGCATCCCTATTAAAACCAATCGCAGTCACATTTTTCTGAATCCCTTCAAAGTTAAGCGTTGGACTTTGGGTCGTTCCATGGATATCATATAACCTAACATGTTGGAAGCCCGCAGCCGCTATTAGTTTCCGATCCGGCGTGATGCACAAGTCATTAACTTGCTATTTATCAAAAACATAATTAATTCATCTGCACAACTAATCCTCGAGCTTATCAAACTTACTGAATCCGGATGCTGAAAAGTCTTAACACAAAGGGCGGTATGAATATGCCAGAGCTTTATCGTGTGGTCATATCCAGCAGTGGCCAAAACTGTTTCCAAAGCTGTCGCATTCGGAACCCCATTTATAGACGAGCTACCACCTCCTCCCGATCCAGAAGTCGTTAAACTTCCCGTACTCGATGTACAAGCAGCAGTCGAAGCAGTTGAAACCGCCGTTGGAGCCGTTACCGCCGTTGTCGCAGCAAATCCTCCTGTTACACCTCCAACCGGTGCAACTTCAGCAACTTCCGGTGGGCTCCCATCTCCCCTAACTTCAACAGCTGGGCTCACCATTAAATATAGTCTTATTTGAGTTAATTAATTTAACTATTCTTTGAAAATCAATAAAAGATCCTCAATTTAAAAAACAAAAACATTTAAAAATGCATCCGCGTGCATTTATTTACAAAAATGCAGCTGATTCTGTGTACACTGCTATTCATCTGCATATGAACTAAATGCACTGTGAGAACTGCGCCAAGTTGAAAAATTCCTTCGACGTTTACGACGTTTATGCCCCTCTTGGTTTGCTTTGCAATCCAAAAGCTCTCTCAAATTCTGTGAAGCCGAATCGCATCGCACTCGTCAGCTGTATTAGTTTGAATCTTAATTAATTTTTTATACATTTTATAACTGAATCATTTTAAGTTAATCATCTCATTTCTTATCAGTATTAATTAGTGAAGTTAAATGTGATTGTAGAAGGTAAAGACTTTCCCAGTCGGGTTTTTTGGCCGTTAACAGCTGATTAAGGGCAACTGTCGATGTTTTAAAGTTTTAACTATCAAATTAAGGATTTGGAAGGACAAGTTGGTTTCAAAGGTCTCGTGTAGTTAAAAGGTGAAACGGCTTGATAATTAGATAATTTTGAGAATCCTAATTAGAATAGATAATTTCACAATGTTCTCTTTTAAAATCAACAAAAAAGCGAGTTCAACGAGCACAGTTCAGGTGTCAAAAGGTTCTTTGCAAAAGCCCTCAGGGAGGAGTGCATTTAATGATGAGGAGGAGAGGGAAGAGGAGCCCGACTTTATCGATGGGTTTAATGGAACAACAATTCTTTCGTAAGTGATTAATTTATGATTGAGGCTCAATCATTGAGCTTTTGTAATTAAATGCATTGTTTAATCGTTGGTATGATTTGGTTTTACAGAAAGAAGCAAAAGAAGTCGGAAAAGAAGGAATTGGTGATACCACTGATAACCAAAAATGAATGGAGAATTGATAAAAAGGAGGAGAAGAATGAAAAGGAAAAGGAAGGACCGGATACGAAGACAGCTTTAGCACCGGCACCTACGCCCAACACTGATAGTTCGAGAAATGGAGGGGATGAAGAAAACTCATTGAAGCAGCAGGCGATAAAGGAGCTTTTAGAAGGGGTGTCGAGTGAAGGACCATCTTCGAAAAATAATGATAGGGCGATTCCACTCCTCTTTCAAAACAAGGTCCCGGATGGATATGAAGAGGATGATAATATGGATGTTTCTCTTCGTCCTGATGAGGTGAATTTTTGGGTTTGTTTTAATTTATGTTAAAATGTAAATTATATTTTAATGTCCTGTATTTTTTGGCTTGTTTTACTAGTCCACCCTGGATGACTATGAGCGTATACCTATAGACGAATTTGGCCTGGCAATGCTAAGGGGCATGGGATGGAAACAAGAGGAAGGGATAGGTCTTAAAAATAAAAAGTAAGTATGACTTCAAGTTGAAGATTGGTAAAAATTAATTTTGTATAAAACATTGTATTGTATGATTTTAATTTTATTCATTCTAATCTACAGAGTTGTGGACATGGCCATACCAAAACTTAGACCAAAAGGAATGGGACTTGGAGCCGAAGCCTCACACGCCAATAAAGACGTAGCTCCTAGAAATACGGCAAACAATGGTGAAAATGAAAAAGAAGACCTCACTCTGAGGATTGGTGGCCACGTAATTGTCAACAAAGGCAGTAAAAAGGGCTATTATGGCCAGGTATGGATAATTTAGCTGACTTTAATTTTGTTTTTATTGGTGTCGCATGGACCTCAAAAGGAACTGTTGCTAACTTTATACATTTGTTTATTAGATTGAATCCTTTGACGAAGACAATAATCGGGTGATTCTGAGACTAGCTATTACTGGAAAGATGGAAACTATATCTAAATTTTACATAGACGCAGTAACTTCAAAAGAGTACAAAAAGAATTCTAAAAGTTATTAGTAAGTCTTTATATGCCGTATTTTTACTTGTAATTAGACAATTAACCAGTTACTAAATGATTCTCTATTCGATTTCAGATAGCGAAAAATATGAGGAGTATCATAGCCGACAAGAGGTTGAAAGAAATGATGAGAAACCGGCCAGCTATAGAATAGAAGGCGAGAGAAGACGAAGCCGAAGTAGAAGTGAAGGCAGCGAGGAAGATTACAAACACAACAATAGCAAATCCCGGTCACGACACAGAGAACACGATAGTGACGAAGATAAGTATGAGCGAAAAAGTAAAAGCAAACGATCTGGGAACCGATATGATGACAGAGAAAGAACAGAAGATAAGCGAAAAAAGGAACATAAAGATCGAGGGGATCGTGATCGTGATAGAAGCCGAAGCCATTATGATAAGGAGTACGATGATCGTGACAGAAGTTACAAAAGTGATGATTATAAAACTTCGCGAAGAAATGAGAAGAAAAGTTCTAGTTTTGATAGAAGCCGAAGCCATTATGATAAGGAGTACGATGATCGTGACAGAAGTTACAAAAGTGATGATTATAAAACTTCGCGAAGAAATGAGAAGGAAAGTTCTAGTTCAAGAAATCACAATGATCACAGGCGTAGCCACTCATCAAAGAGTTATCGAAAATGATAGTTTTAGTAAAATCAACTGTACGATATTAGAATACTCTATTGTATAACTTACTTAAGTACTAGCAAATGAACAAATCATCAATTGTAAGATTTGTAGTGAGTGTTAAATGTTACTTTTACTATTCAGTTGGAATAAATATTTTGTATTTGACACAGAGAAGAAATGAGTAACAGAGAATTACCCGCGAATTAAGAACACTCCTTTGGAAATAAGACTGCAAGCCGGAAACGCTGTAGGGCTTTTGCTTAGGGATTACTGGATGACTTGCTCTGATCTTTTCCTGGATCTCCCGTACAAGGTTTGTCCGGGTTGCCCGCATTAGAACCTTCTGGTTTCGAGTCGTTGGGGTCAGAAGCACCTGGCTTTATTGGAACGCACGGACAGCCTCCAGCAGACGATGGCTTCGTCTTTTTTGGAGGAGGTTGCTTTCCACCAGGAGAAGCAGAGCCTCCGCGCTTACCGCCCTGCGAAAAGAAAGTTTATTTAATGGGATTGTAACTTTTACATTACTTAAAGTAAGTCTTAATTATAGTTACCGCTTTCGGAGATTTCCCACTGCTGGGCTTGGGGCTCTTCGATTTGGGTGATTTGCCTTTGCTTGCTTTCTTCGGGCTTTTCGATTTGGGTGATTTGCCTTTGCTTGCTTTCTTCGGGCTTTTCGGTTTGGGTGATCCGCAGTCGCTTCCTTTCGGGCTTTTCGATTTGCTTGATTTGCCTTTGCTTGCTTTCTTCGGACTTTTCGATTTGGGTGATTTGCCTTTGCTTGCTTTCTTCGGGCTTTTCGATTTGGATGATTTGCCCTTGCTTGCTTTCTTCGGGGATTTGCTTGGCTTTGGACTTTTTGATTTTGGCTTTGGGGCTCCAGCTCCACTTGGCTTCGTTTTCGATGACCCAGATTTTGATTTTGACTTAGAGCCACCACCTATTGGAACGCATGCACATCCCCCAGAACCAGAAGACTTCGCCTTCTTTGTAGGAGGCTTCCCACCGCCACTGGAAGTTGAGCTTTTTCGTTTAGTCTACGAGAAAAATGTCATTCATTATTTTGTTCGCATGCTGCGAAGGCGCTTTGGTTGTATCATTTACCGAGGTCGCTTTTCCTCCGCTTGGCTTAGTACCCTTTCCAGGTGCCTTGGAAGCTTTCTTTGCCTTTTTGGGGGCCTTGGAAGCCTTCTTTGCCTTCGCGGGTGCTTTTGAAGCCTTATCCTTTTTAGGTGCTTTGGAAGCTTTCTTCGCTTTCTTGGGTGC
>JAHZMU010000796.1:0-16711 GCA_027743725.1 Rambutsinella grinnellia | reverse complement strand
TAAATGGAAATGTTTCTATTATTTTGGCAATTGTATCAAGGCTACTGCTTTATAGAAGCTGCTTTTATGACGGATTTAATCACAGCACGGAAAAAAGCTATGCATCAATCTGACTCATAAGTTGTCAATAAGATCTGTAATAATATCGCAACAAATCATCTTCCTCAATTCCAATCTAAAATTTGACTCTGCTTCTCGATAATGAAATTTAAAAGAAAACCATTACTACTCTCCAAGTGGCGATGAGTAGAAAGAAGAAGACTGAAAAGAAAGAGAATGAACACCTTTCAAAAACTGACCTAATCATTGACTTAATCTGATAATAGAGAGGAGGAAGGCAACAGGGAGTAAATCAAATCAGCAGAGACAATTGTAATAATAAAGGTTAAAACTTGAAAATTTTCTCAGAGAACAAATGGCCCATGTGTTCAGTCCACCTGAAAGGGTTATAAAAGATGAAAAGGTGTGCTAACTGCAGCTCAATTCCTTTTTTGAAGTGGCAAACAACTGGCATACAAATCAATACGTGTCTATATTGGCGCAAAAAATTAGCTTAAGTGGACCGGAGCTAATATGCTTATGATGAATAGAAACTAGCAAAGAGAGAGGGTAAAAGAATTGGCTATGACTAGTAAAATGGCCTTATCATTGCAAAATCATATAATAATATTGAGAAAGGAAGAGGTTCTGCTCATCGCATGTTACTCTCGGAGAAAGACGGGGGTGATGAGTCTGACTTGGCACTGTATAAAAAATGATATACAGATAATAGACAAGTAATAATAATAATAATTCTTGAACTGATTTGATGACGACAGTGATCATCAATTCAACTTTTGTTTGAATAGGGCACATGGTTAAATTATAGTTTGAGTTATACATGCAACAAAAGGAGAGTCTAGTGCACAGTGACACAAAAGAGTTGGTGCGTGCAAGTCCATTTATTTTCCCTTTTTTCTCCCTCCATTAATTCTCTCTCAGTTCGAAGAAGTTGTAATCTCACGGCATATAAAAAGTATAGTGGATGGGATAGTGCTGATATTAGTCATCATCAAAGATCATCACAGGCCGGTGTCGGTCCCTTCCTCAAAAGAAAAGAATGAATGAGTTTTAAAGTAAATGACAAAATTATACAAAAAATGTAACTCTCCTCTACGTCTGGTTTTTATATTGATATTGGCACCGGCTCACACTAAAGGGATTGGCTAAAATCTCACAAACATTTTACTTAAGTAAATTGGCATTAATAACTATAAAGTCTGATATGGATTGTGTATTCCTGAGTCAAAATAGTTTAAATAGTTTCTCTCTCGACAAACTTCATTACTTATTTAAAAGGAAATGAAATCAATGCGTAATTATTTTTAATACGGTTTAAAAAGGTATAAAGAGTGATCTCCACTGAGGACATAATCATTACTCTCTTCGCATTCCACAAAACTAGTCAGCACCTCCCCAACTGAGCTTACCCATTCAATATTTTATTTTCATTGAGCAGTATCAGTCCCTTGAATCAGCCATTTTTTAATAGCACCCTTGTTTGTATCTTCATTTAGAGAGAAAAGGAAAACGAGTTGCCGATGATAATAGGCGCCCATCACCTTCTTCCAATGTAAGTCAATAGTAACAGGTGGAAGTAGATTAGTAGCTGATTCTCACAGTAGAAATCATAATATTCATAATTGCATCGGAGATGAAAAGCAATTTCGAAGGAGAGAAAAATGGAGCGTTTGGAGTAGGCTGATATGAAACGTGAGGCTCCATGCAACTTCTATTGAAAGGAGCAGGTTCTCACCTCCCTCGGATGCCCATTTTCACTTGCCAAATATTTTACTCTGCAATTTTGCCCAGAGAAAGGAAAATAAGAGAGAGGAATGATAGGTTTAGTAACACACTAACCATTTACAACTTCCTTGCTAAACACTTTTAATCATTTCAGAAGCCCTTTAACCTCCTACTTACGATTCTTGGATCGAGTGCAATTACAAATTCAGAGTAAAAAATAATCCTTTCCCAATTGGCAACTGTCCGCAATTAGGAAAAGTGGGTTAGATTCTCTCCCTTCGAAAACCAGACATAAACTTTGATGATTGATCAGCAAAAATATTATTATGATAATGGGAAATTTTTGTAATCAATGAAATCTCTTCTCTTTTCATAATTGTTGCGTATATGCTCTGATGCTGTAATGATTGGATTGATGAAGTATCGATAAAATCTTATTCGCCATTGGCAAATTGGCAAGTATAAATTGAGTCCGGTAATAATTGCAGATGCAGCACGCATCATTTGTTTCATGATCATATTTGAAATTTATTATAGCATTTTTGCTCTAGCATTCAATACAAAAGGTGTTAGCTCATGTCGTAGGTATTCGTCTTCATGATTTTCATTGTTTCTCTGAGCATCTCATTAAACACTGATCTTCTGAGTAACATTTTAATTAAGAAAAAAATAATGTAAACATACCAGTATTACATTTTACCAGCGCATTTTTCATGACACAGTCTGATTTTGAATGTGCCATGAAAATAATTAATGTTTCAAGTTCAATGTTAAGATCATTAAGAGTCATTGCATTTTTGAACCTCAAGCAATGCAAAAGCTTTCATGAAAGTGAGAAAAATACCAGTGAAATGATTGGATTGCAGAGCGACAACATTTAAATGTGAATTGAATGCAAATTCTAAATCCTATTATAGCAGCGTGTGAATATGTTTCAACAACTATCAATTACTATACTTTTCTCTATTGAACTGCCACCGCATCAATTTTTTTATTCATAAACTATTTGTATCCAATCATGTAACAATCACGCAAAAGGAAAGACTTTTCATGTCGATCATTATCACTCAATATTCACGAAAGCTTTCCGTTTTTCTGCACTTCTGCTTTCAATTATTCTTAGCCCACAAAAGCCTACAACATTATTCAACTTGGAGGATGTGGCACGATATCTGTATCAAAAGTGCATTATTATTTCACTTTATTATCGAGTATTAAAATTAATGAAGTAATTTTCATATTCTTTTACTTAATCGTCTTAAAATGGAGAGGACATTAACACCACCACCATATTCACGACGACAATTTCGCTTTCTAAAAAAAGGCGAAAAGGGAAATGTGAATTGGGATGAATATGCTAGGGAAAATGACTCAACTAACCTACAGAAACTTTTTCTTAGTTATCCTATTATATGATGATGAAAAAATCTAAATATTTTTATAGTTTCCTTCACCTTCATTATATTTTTACAACCGTGATATTTAAATAGTACAAAAAGACTTTGTTTTGCTTCAGTGTGTGGCGGTGTGGGTGACTTAATGGAGCTAAAACTGTTATTACAGGTTGTAAAAACCCTTTTGATAGAATTTGTTTTCATTTTCCCTCTAGATAATAATCAAAAGATGAGAGATTTTGTGCCACTGTTAATGTGACATTTCATGCTAACTTTAGTACTTCTCTTCAGATGCTTTATCAGCCATTTGTCTTTTTAGAGATGAAATGGAAAGAGAAAATGGGAGAAATGGAAAGGATTTTTTTTTCGAGTAAAAAGTTGTAAATTGATGAGAATCGGTAGGATTAATGAAGCATAAATAATCTTGTCGTTTTATGTTTTTCTTGCTAATTCTTAAGCCTCGAAGCAAAAATATTTGAGAAGTGAATAGTTTTTAATAATGAAAACTTGAAACAAAGAACTCTCTATAAACACTAGCAAATCATCTTTTCTCTCTGCTTGGTTAGCAGACCCAACCAAAACCTTTTGCTAATAAGTGGCCACAAAAATGACGATGCAAAGGCGTCACAAAATCAACTTTTCAATTAGGTACGCTTACGAAGAGCTTGTATGATTTTTTGAAAAATATGCCCCGTAACCTAAAACGGAGAAAATTGATTGGGGATTAAAATTCCGAATGAATCCTAGTCTTGAGCGAATCACATAATATTCGAGAAACTTATCTCATTCTAGGTAACTGCAATAAATTCCTTAATGGTAAATTATTGATTTGACTTGCATTCTCAAGGTTTTCCCACTAACTCACTTTTTCTTTTTTAGGTAATAATATCCCATTCGTTTAGTAGATATGACAGAGGAGGAAAATTCGGCAAAGATTTTCTATTTTCGTTACATCCTTTTCATCCTGACACGTAAGAGATCAACTAAAATAACAATTTTAATCATATCATCCTATCAAACATTAAATTCATTACAATCAAAAAGCAAAAACTTTTATTCGTGACAGTTTTGCTTGAATTTTTTGTTTGCGAAAAAATGTTGATACAGCAAAAAAGAGAAAAGCCCCCGTCAGCAATGACTTTAAGTTCATAAGTACCTTAAAACTTTTTCCATCAGAGAAAAAATGACGTATAAGTGAGAAAAGCCCCCGTCAGCAATGACTTTAAGTTCATAAGTACCTTAAAACTTTTTCCATCAGTGAAAAAATGACTAAGCTGATTGGGTTAAGGGAGATATGCAACTATAGATAAGCACATGTCATGATGAGATGATAATTGGCTAATTCGGTAATCATAAATATTATTAGATGTAAGTGCACTGCGCACACAAGGATGAAAAAGGGGAAAAACTTTCATTAGTACCAAACGTATCTAAACTAGCTTAGGAAAAGTTAGCAAAATATTATTATGTAGTAAAAAACGACAATCAAAAATTATCAAGTATCTCAAAAAACTAATCGTGATTTACGATGAAATAAGAGGAAAAAATTGTACATATATTCTTTACAACATGTGATTATTATTACAGTACCCTTCCTTCTTTTTCTGAGTTGATAGTTTTTGAAGAGATTTCACAAAAGTGTTCAGAAAGCAACATGACTCTTTGATGAGGATGTACGTTGCACTTTTACACTTCACCTTGATCCCTCAAACGCAAATTTCTGATCTATATTCAATTCTGTTTTTTCGCAGATGATGCCGAGAGGCTTGAAGAGGAGGACGAGGGGAGGAGAAGGGAGGAAGCATGTGCAAAAAGTTTGAAAAAATTCAAATTACTGCAAGGCCATACAATATAGAATAGTAATCAAGAGGATTTCTGTTGAACTCTGTTGAAGAAAATATCAGCATTAGAATCTAATCTAAACTCGATTACAAAGCAAAGTAATAGGTGGCTTATACCTTATGATTATAAAACTTATTTAAATTCATGAAATGCGCTTCATTCATTTCATACATTGTGGATTTGATGTTGTTTGTTGTACATTTTTGGTAATTTACTATGACCAGTTTCACTTTCTTGCGACCTCTCTTAAAATTGCAGTTGGCTTGCCAAGAAGCTTCGGTGTGGGTCGGGCTTATGTTCGGTGAAACTGCATTTAATCTAATAGCTACGTAATTTTTATTCATTAATGAATAATTTTACAAGGTTAGTGATTTATAAAGGTCAAACCGCTTGTCATAAATGTTTTCTTCTCTGTTTGATAACTTAATAAAAATTTAATTGTTCCTTGTTACTCTACACACTTTTATAAAAAATAATTAGCGGATAGTTTATCACTGCTTATCTATGTTGTAATAATTAGTTTTGAAATATGATCTGAGACTTTTATTGCTATTATGATTTAGTACAAAAGGTTATTAAAAATTAATTACGTTTATTAGAAACCACATCAGTTGAACTCATAAAATTTTTGATATTTAAAAAGTGTGAGTAGGAACAAGGTATCAACAGCAGCAGCTTCTGTAAAGTTTTTTATTCATTAATGAATAATTTTACAAGGTTAGTGATTTATAAAGGTCAAACCGCTTGTCATAAATGTTTTCTTCTCTGTTTGATAACTTGATAAAATTTTAATTGTTCCTTGTTACTCTACACACTTTTAATGCATTTCAAAGATAATTAGCTGAGAGTTTATCACTGCTTATCTATGTTGTAATAATTAGTTTTGAAATATGATCTGAGATTTTTATTGCTATTATGATTTAGTACAAAAGGTTATTAAAAATTAATTACGTTTATTAGAAACTACATCAGTTGAACTCATAAAATTGATATTTAAAAAGTGTGAGTAAGAACAAGGTATCAACAGCAGCAGCTTCTGTAAAGATAGCATCTTTGATAAGTGAAAAAAATTAATCGTGCACTGCAGCTGCATTTTCAAACATTATTATTTCTGATTCGATTGGTACTTTGATGCGACTACTCCTTTTACGAAGTTCGGTCTACTTGAGGGTTGATTAAAAGGAGCTCTAGAATTTAGCGTAGTGGACTAACCACAATTGTTTATGCTGAGCCTATTATGGCTTTTCATCGCGAGCTTAATTTAACACGTCATTATGTCACTTTGAATGTTTGTTCACTAAATGTAACGCAAGACAATAAACAAACTCGGTTTAATAAAAAGGGATATATACAACATGTCGTAATAAATAAAACAGTAGCACATCTCACCAAATCCACTCTTTTTTCTTGAGATGCTATTTTTTATTACAAAGACCTGAAGAACAAGTAGTAATAACAGAAGGAGGACACTAGCACTCTTTCAAAAATGATTCATCTTAAAAAAACTAACTGCCTTTCTTTTCCTCAGTTTCAATGCCAGATTTGTCCAATGGCTAATTGCAAAAGTTGCAACCAACTTGGCTTTTTCCTTATTGGAGGTGAAGGATGAAATGAGATATAATAAATAGGCTAAGAAAAAGGTGAGATTTAGCGAAGGTGACATGACACTAACAACAATTGACACTAGTCAAGTTTAAATGAGTTCTTCCCTTATACAAAATGCTTGCGGAGCTTCAGAAGCAATTACGAGCTTCCTTTCTTAAATGACCATAATAAGTGAAACGTGTGCATATTTTCAATTGTGAATGTAACAATGCGAAAAGAATTCAATTCAGAGCTTTGTAAAACCCGTTAGTTAATTAAATTACAGAATACTTAAGCTCACATGAAGAAGATGACCTATTATCTACATTCCATCTGGGAGCAAAAGTAAATAATTTTAAAACGCTATTAATCAACCACTTACTTAAGACTACGTGAACTAATCTAATCTCATTAAAGCTCATAAATAAAAGCCTTGCCAATAACTGACTTTTTATATAAGCTGATACTTTAATCAATGCATTCCTGCGTTCTCTCTTCTTATCATTCACGCTTCTTTTCAAGTCCGAATCCAATCTGAATAGTTAATTGGTCTTTGAAGAACCTACTAGGCCATGCTTCTAAAGGAAGCCGGCATGTAAAATGAACTGGGTACAAAAGATACTACTCCACTACCTTTCTCTCTAAAGTGCAATCCTATTCTCCGACAAAAGCTATGCAAAACGCACGCATGCATGTAAACATGTAAAAGCCAAAATCCACTTCTTCTTCATCCCTTATCTCACACGCCTATTGTCGTACTAGCAATTTAAAGTTCTAAGCTTAATCATCATCAACTTCGTGATCGCTATCCTTTAATCCCTATCCTCTCATTTCAGTATCAACTTAGAAGGTAACCATACCTGCTTTTTCCGAACTTTATATAGCCGTAATGCCATGCTACACGCATCTGCGACTCTGTAAATCCGAAACATCTTCACACACCTCTTAAAGAGTGACTCCTAATGCCTCACGTAATTTTAAACACACAACGTATTTAACATTTAACAGAGGTATTCTTTGCTGTTAGATTACTCATACTTGATTTCTTCCCTCTCCACCACCATCATCATCATAATAACTATAACTCCCCCTCAAAATTGAATATTAACTCGCATTAACCAGCGCAACGTGGTCGAGTGAAGAGCAGTTTGAGTTCCTCCTCAAAAAGTTAATCAGAGTAAAGTGAAGGCTTAAAAATTTTCGAATCAGCTCCCCTATCATCATATAAGTTTCCTTCTTTTGTTTTTGGTGTGATCACTTCCTCTCATTGTTCAATTGACTACACACGTGTAAGTAATAATTTACATAACGTTCTTTCTTTCTCTCTCTCTCCATCTCGTAAAAAAACCTCAAAAAAGCTCAAAAGATTTAAAGACTATCATCATTTTTTCGTTTTTAGTACCTTTTCAATGTACAGTATAATTGAAAATAAAAAAGCTGACAGTTAAGAAATGATATTATGCGCAAAGTCTAAAACCAAAACTGCACTTTATTGCAGTTTTTTTTCTTTCTCTGCAAAATGTTATTGAGAACGGCAGTTCACAACTTGTCGTGAAGACATTACGACAGGGGATGATATTACTGAAGGAACACGCCCTGCACTTGGTTGCGAATTAGACTAAACGCATCACAACATAAACACCTTGAGCGAGTTGCATTTTACGGCAGTGAGCCGAGCGCACAAGCGGTACACTTTTCGTAAAAATCCAATTTTAACTCGAGGACGCCCATAAAATCGTTAACCGAACGGAGTAAAAAGAGATAAACACTAGTTTATAGTTTATCTTCTTCCTCGAGAGGATTATCTCAGTTTTGTAATTTATTAGGGTTCTTCATCTGAATTGACTTTTAGCTGTGAAGTTTATTTGAAAGGAAATTAGTGGAGAGCTGTTTAAGAGCCAAATTAAAAGGAGCTGGTGATGATCATGATGATCTTGAATTTTTTCGAAGCAAAAGAAAAATTATTATATTAAGTTATTTTTAAATGCTGAGGAGGAACGCATGTTTAAAAATATACTTGCTGATTTGACTTGTCAAGAGTCCTTCTCAATTGTAACAGTTCTCAAGAGCAAGTGAAGCCGACAAATTCCCAGTAAAACTCTTTCAGGGCATGAGAATTCGATTGATTTATAATATTCTTTTAGAGGAGCATTTGGGGATTTAATTTTCAAACATTTATTTTCAAAATTGTAGGCTGAGGGTTGCTGATCGATCAAGCAAGAAGCAGCCGCCTTCGTTGAAGNTCTCAATTGTAACAGTTCTCAAGAGCAAGTGAAGCCGACAAATTCCCAGTAAAACTCTTTCAGGGCATGAGAATTCGATTGATTTATAATATTCTTTTAGAGGAGCATTTGGGGATTTAATTTTCAAACATTTATTTTCAAAATTGTAGGCTGAGGGTTGCTGATCGATCAAGCAAGAAGCAGCCGCCTTCGTTGAAGAAGTGAAGCCGCAACGCAATCGCAATTGCCACGAACGACGTAACAACAAGTCCTCATGTACTTGGTTCTTTCCTCGAGAATAAAACAAGCTACTAGCGTACCTTCACTACCCATACCACACACAAATCTACGCCTTCAAAGACTCCTTCAAATGTATACCTTCAACTTGAAAATTTGAAAAGTGCCTTAAAGCTCTGCTCATCGTCGCTCTTTCAGTTCACTCGAAAACAATAGCGCGTTAGTAGTGAAGGAGCGGTTGACTCTAAATGTTTGCCTGGGTTATCCTGAATCTGTCCATTTAAAGAGTGGATGATATATTAACATTTGACTATTTTTGGAAGTCCCCCTGTGAAATTGCCGAGAGGGCAGACAAGGATCGTATCGTCATCACCACTTCATGTTTATTAGCCCATTGAGGTCTTTATACTTTTTAAAATAATCAAAGTTGTTCCTTCTTCCTTCAGATGTAATCGCAATCTCCATTTTTCATCATCAAACTGCAACAATATCATCATTTTTGGAGAGCTGCCTGCGAAAAAATCGTTGAACCTTTTTTCGCTAACTTCGGATTTTTGGCGTTTGAAAAAAGTGTTAGTTTTTACAGTTTACTCTGCAAACTCATTATCAACAAAGAGGAAGTGCAAGAAGCAATATTTCTTATTTGAGGAAGCAGAGTTTGCTGAAATCGTCGGTAACATCATCATTAAATAGCGATTTAAACTTGTAACTTTTTTGCAAGTGGGTTGAAGTTTGCTTAAGTGACGCCTTTCGTTATTAGATAATATTTTCCAACACCTTTTTTTCTGCACTTGTGTGCATTTGTCTTAACAAAGGCTGAGAGATTTCGCTTTGCGGAATTTTCAACAGGATACAGTGGACATTTTATTCGCATTTTTGGTGAACATGTTAAGGTGGGTGACCGGCACAAGGAGAAGGAGCAGAACCATGGAATTTCTTAGTATTTCTATCATTCTTTTAATTGGGGTTGGAATAGGTAAGCTAATTCAAACTTTATTATTGATTTATATTTATTTTCAGTTAAGTAAAGTCTACAAATTCCGATAAGATCATGTGAGAAAGTTCTTGTTGAAGTTCTGTTTAGTTTTCGTTTGCAAAAAACCTTAATGTTTTGAAATATTTTAATTTTTGTAAGTTTGAAAGGATTCACCTTTGACCACACACATGCATAGCAGACTGCAAACGTCAGAATTTCTTCTGCCCTGTCATATCAATCAGTAATCTGACATTTGACTTCCTCCGCCAAACCTTTTTTGAAATATTTTAATTTTTACAAGTTTGAAAGGATTCACCTTTGACCACACACATGCATAGCAGACTGCAAACGTCAGAATTTCTTCTGCCCTGTCATATCAATCAGTAATCTGACATTTGACTTTTTCCGCCAAACCTAAAGCTTAGGTGGTGGCTCTGTTCTGTCTGCTTCAGTAATCATTTTACGAAGAAAAGCATTAATCTCTACTATTCAAATGGGATCTAAAGAATTTCTTGGGCGAAGCCAACAAGACTTGCTTCACGATGAAAATCGTGTTTTCACGCAACTCCATTCAGCACAAGAAGAAACGCAACATCCTTGACAATAATCTTCTGCACGCCTGAACCTACTGACTGAAATCGTGTTTATTGGAGCGATTAGTATAGAAATCGAGTAAACAAATGGTTACGCATAGTCGTAATCATTTCATTCGACTGATTTCACGCAAGATTTGAATATTTAACTAGTCTCAAATTCCCATACAAAATTCTAATGAGATCCGAAGAAATCTGCTCGTTTTCATTATCACTTTAATGAGAACTTGACCACAGGGTATAGCTCGCAGCAGACCAATAAGGTCATCATATCAAATTTTATAGTCAACTCTCGGCAATTTCACTTTAAACAGTGATATATACCCTCACGCACATGCGTGAATTGCAAAAAAAGAAAGAATTTAATCAGCTTCATAATTTATGAACAAGTAAAAGCTGGAAAGCTCGTAAAACGCAGATGGTTGTAGAGAGGGAAAAGAATTGAAATTGATTGGTGAAGCTTGAAAAGCTCTGTTTTTTTACTGTGAATATTGTAATGTTTGAATCATATCATTATCATCATCATCCAATCTGGATACGCACACACAATGTCTTCCTTTGGGGCATCATCACATAAATGTCAAATTATCAATCTAAATAATTCCGAACCTGATATTATCATTTCTGGGCGTGCTTTTAGTCAGTCAGCATTGGTAAAGTACAGCTTACTTTTATAATGCGTGCACGCACTCGTACACTTCTTTTTGAGGGAAAAACAACCCCTTTTACCTCTCGCCGGCTCAAGTGTCAGCTCACGTAAACATAATTACTCACGAAATGATCTGCCAAAAAAATCAAAAAATTATCGGGCTCTAGAGAAAAAGTGGTCACTAGATGATTACTTAAGTGGTGTGATCAAAACACACCCTATATTCTTCTCTCCTCTTTATCATGAACAAAAATATGAGTTGTGCCAGTCCCTCTAAGGAAAGAAATAACTTTTTAACTGATTTTTAAAAAAGAAAAATGATTCAACAAGTCGGCACAATCCTTCTTGAAAGGAATATTGCCATTTTTTCTCACTACTTTATATAAATTGTTATTTATTATCATTATTTCCTTTCACATTTTCTACACTACAAATAAGCTTCATATATGAGCACTTCTTTATTGGATACTTGCCAAAAGTAAAGTGCACAGAAGCCGTAAAAGCTCTGATATTAAATTGCTCGATGATATTGAAAAAATCTGTCTATAAAATAAACAATAAATTAGTAGAATCTACACATGATATTTTCCCTGGCAATATACATATGTCCAACTAAGGAAGAATTTCTAACGTCATCACCTGACACCACCACTACCATTATTGGCAATATGTAATAGTATATAGTAATCATGTAGAAATTACGAGGTGGAATTTCGATTGAGAAAGTGAAAAGAGAGAAAGAAAAAATGTCAAATGGGAAGAGCTACATACATAAGCAGTCAGCTCACATCAATAAAAAAAAAAGTCAGGTTAGAACAAAGAATACCTATTTTTCACTCTCCTTGACAAGACGACGATGATCAAACTGACAATAGTGTTGTTGACGATATGTCTTAGTGTGAGTGGATGTCAGCTAGTCTTAAGCAAATTTGAACTTCTCCCTTGATATTTTATTGATGAATGAACTTTATTAAATTTAAATATAATCAGAATTTTTTTCTCTCTCTCTATTGAGCTGTTCTCCCAGACATTTGTCAGACTCTGTATGTAATAGTATTTGCTACTCGTAAATAAATATTAATGTAATCTTGTTTTAAAAATTATTATTGAGACAAACAACCACTGTTGTTCTAGGCACGTATGGAATACTAATTAAGTATTCTTTTCAAATTTTGCATAGGCATTGTCTCCTTTTTTTCGCAACACATTGTTGGCGATTTATTACGAAAAATTTCACTCTTTATAGAAAACCAGCAATGCAACTTGTATAATAAATTGGCGGTGCACATATATATTTACGTTATTGAATGTTCAAGGTTGATCTATTGATAATGATGGTTTTCTATTAAGTTTCCATTTTACTACTGTTCATTTTCCTCGATTTAATGTGGATATGCCTATATTTCACCATCACCGGTTGTTTAATGACTGATTGATTTCTATCATGATCAAATTAAATAGTTTACATTTCTCCTGCTGCTAATGTTTACTCTTCGAGCGATTTAATGATCCGTGTTCATTTGCTTTAAAAAAAAATTATATTAGAAAGAAAAAAATCTTAATAAAGTGCATTCGATAATGGTCCATGTGTGAAATGTGAAAACCAGCCTGGTTTATTGCTCTCTCTTTAAGATGTAGTGATGTACTGTTGTACAGTGATTATACTCGCTTGGGGCATAATGGTTTGCATAAATTTATGACGAATTGGAGATGCAATGCGTGTAATCCCGCAGTAAACATGCCACCTTCATCATCATTAAGCATGATGCATTGAGGAATGTGTTAGTCTTATTGGGAAGGAGAGATCCATTTTCATTATTGAAATTTTTCGACGGATGACCGCATAAATTTCAGTTCAGATTGCACGAATATAAAATGCATGTTTTATTAGACACTACTAAACTAATTTAAATTCTAAAAGCGGCATCACCGACAACACTTGCCACAAAGGTCATTTCCTTTGCAACTACTAACTACTGACTTTTCCCTTCCAGCTATGCAAAAAGTGAGCACAAGCAAGGGACAATAATCTAATGAAGGAGACAATGACCATGTTATACCTACGCAATCAAAAGTGTAAGCGTTTTTCACGCATCTGATTCTATCTAATGATCCGTTTTCACATTGTGAATCTCTCCATAAACAATACTTGTTCTCACCTTGCTTCCATTGTTGCTCTTTTTGTCAATATCAAGTTTTATTATAGTTCAGTAGGGAGTTGTAAAAATGAAAACAATGAAAAGTGAGCAACGTGCACTTGCTATTTGGCTCATATTCATATGCAAATATATTAAAGCCGGATATTTTTGTAATGTCAAAGCTCTCCACACTCACACACAATTGAGGAAAAAAGAAATTTGTCAGTTACTATATACGGCACGGCAGGATTAAATGAACAAAATGAAAAGTTTCACATGATCTTTCCTTTCTTTTTTGCACATTTACATGCGTGTGGGATCCATTTTGTGCAAGGCTTAGGTATCAACCCATTAATCTTACTTTTCACGGAAAAAATAAATACTTTTTATTTACATTTCAATGTGACAAATGGTGTTCCTTGTCTGGGCGGATTTATGTTTTTATCATCGCAATCAAAATAGAAAGAAAACATTTCATATGCAAGTTAAAAAAGACATTGTTCTGTGCAAATTATATACTCATTTGTCAGATGCATTCATACGCAGAGAAAAAGTTGAGGAAAAAGGAAAAGTCTTTATCCACAAAACATTTCATTACATGGAAATTATCACTTTGATTTTTGGCAGTTTGGCAGCTTCACTCACTCATCATTTCACATCTCTTTTTGGCACTTTATCCAAATCATTCCTTCTTCTTGTTGCTAAAAAAGGTGCGAATTTCTTGGGAAGAAGGAAATAGTGACGAGTGAATGAACCAAATGAAAACAATCATGTTTATCATCAACATACTGTAATTCGTTATGAGGTTATGAGATAAAACAAACATTTTTATTTCAAACAGTGTAACTTTTACTTTAAAACCATCACGGAACTGCACAGTTTATTATCTTCATCTGATACAACACAGACTTTGCCCAAGGAAATAAATATTGCGTGCAAGCCCAGTCCCTCATTCTTTTCAAACCTGCATAATATTTCGCATTAGTGATGAAAATCTCTGCTCCTTCTCAAACCAGGAGAAAATGATGATTACTACCGTATCACATTGAGGATGATAATTGTTGTGATGATAGTAATAATAATCATCTTTATTTGCAGAATAAAAAATTATTATGCCGCTGGTAAAGTTGAAGAGAAATGCGTAGTTTCAATAAAAGGGATACGAGTTTTCTTGTTGTGCACTTTTGCATCTGAATATTTTACAAGGGATTTGTAAGGAGGATAAAGCAAAAGTAAAAATAACAAACGTTCTTAAACATGAAAACAGATTATATATTTTCCGGATGAATGAGTGCAACAGAAGTTTATTGCATAGTTTTAAATTAAAGTTGCACTCATCTGAATATTTTACAAGGGATAAAGCAAAAGTAAAAATAACAAACGTTCTTAAACATGAAAACAGATTATATATTTTCCGGATGAATGAGTGCAACAGAAGTTTATTGCATAGTTTTAAATTAAAGTTGCACTCACTTTTTCCTTGATGAGAATGCTTCTCCGAATAATTTTCTAAACATCCACTCTTTGACCAATAATAGTAATACCAACAACAACAATACTTCAATGCTTGACCTGCTTTTTGCCGACGTGTAAAACGTGTTTGAAGCTTAGGTGAAGAAGCTATTGCTACTTTTTAGCTTTGCTGCCCCTTCATCATCAACACCACAGCTTTTCTCTCATCTAAAATGATGTAAAAACAAAATATTTTCTGTCAGAATAATTTGTAAGGCTTAATTAAAGCCTATAATACCAATTTCAAAGCAAAAAAGCAGTTTTTGCCCAAGCGAGCTCCCCCAAAAGCGCACAGGAAGTAGTCGTTTTTGAGCGTTTTCAGCGTCTGGCGCTTTGTTGCTCTTCAAAGCCGTGCATCATATTTATTTACAGTTTATGTATGTGGATTTTTCCAGAAAAATGCATTTTAAATGTTACTGGCGCTTTGATTAAGCCGGAAAAGCTGTTGAATTGGGAATATGGCTTGCAGGGAACTGTTCTATGGATAGTGCTTGTCCACGAAACGCTGGATTTTCTGCTGTATGAAAACCTATGCAAATGATTTTCTATTAATTTATGACTGCGTTACATGTATAATGTTATGCTAGAATTAGGTAACAGAAACGCTTATAGATTGAGGCTATCACCTCGTCAATTTTTGCTCCTCTATTTTCATCCTCAAATTATTCATTCGCTTCGCCTAGTTTTCTCATTTGAGCTACTTGAGCCAAGAAAAAAACTGCTAGTTTACATCTAGTTATCTACTTAAAGTTCAGTCATTCATGATGACGACGATGATGTTGATGATGAGTTGTCATTTTTCCTCCGTGAAAGATTTTTTTTCTCTGCTCGTCTCGTCACTCTTGATTTAGCGCTTGAGGGTGGTCGTTCATTTCTCTTTGTGGTGATGTAGAACAAATATTATCATCTACATGTGTACACATCTTTTACAAACATTTGCAAATAAGTCTAGAGGTGGTGGAGATGCACTGTAGGGGTGAGATAATAAATGTTTTTCTCCTTCATATATGCCAGAGGAGAATTACTCTTGTAAACTATAAGTGCAAACTGCAAATATGATGCATGCTTTGTTACAATTTGCATTCTTTTCCTTTCTAATCAATTTTGCATTGAGCAGTCCCCCATTTTTAGCGTGACATCGATTATACTTTTTCACGGTGCATTCTCCTTTTGTAAGTGATTAAATCACGATTTCAAAAACTATTTTCACAAGCTAATATTATTCCAGATTAGATTTTGAAAACGAGTTAAAATGTAAACTGCTCATATAACGATTAGAAACTTGTTGAGGTTGTTTACTCGTCAATTATAAAGAAGGAAATATTTTTAGTCAAAACTATTTAGGATAAGATTGTGTGTTTACTGCATTTTTGCAATTTTGTCCCTAATCCAAACCATGCCATAAAGTTTAATGCAATTTATAATGGCGTTTGGAAACGCGATTAGAAAATTTTTAATCATTGATTGGCTTTATTCAAAACTTAAAAATTTGGGTTATCATCCAATGATAGTAATCGAGAGATTATTCATTGGAAGACGCATATTTTATTAAAAATTTTGTAAGAAATTACATTTTTATAGCCGTTGGCAGTTACGTGTGACCGCTTTAACAAAAACTATTTTTCTTTTAAAATTTTAAATGGAATGATTACAACTTTTGTGCTCCATCGTCTAGTCTTTTGTGATGGGATGATGATGATGCGAATGAATGTCTGAAAATTACAAGTAGCAGTAGTTACACATAACGTGATTCAAACTGTCGGTTAGACGGAAATACGA
>JAHZMU010000795.1:0-15064 GCA_027743725.1 Rambutsinella grinnellia | reverse complement strand
TTTTTATTACGGGCTTCATAAATTATTGCTTTCTGTCAGCCAACTACCATTAATTCTAGTTTTGATCTGGGCAAAAAAACGCAGCCCGAAATAGAATAGCATTTTACGATATGAAAGAAGACGAATTTCCAAAGGAAATCATTTTCCCTCAGGCAATCCTTAATATTGAAAACCTTTTTATTTCAAATTGTCATCGTTGGTAATGATTATTCATTTATGTGTTCCTCAGCGATTCAATTAAGGACTGACAGAATGTTATCTTAAAACGTAGGCAATGGTTTCTGAAACTCAACAAGGTTATTCAAGATATTCAATGATTTTATTCCTTGGAGCTATCTGTTTTTCAGAATCTAAACCAGGAGTCTTTTTACGCGTTTGACTTAATCATTTATTCATCAAGTTCTAAAAATTCACTTACTCTTGTAACGCAGTTCTTCATTTACATTTAACGTAAATTTGACTTGATAATACTTTCTCTTGGGACAAAATCAAGCGGAATAAGGAAATGTGGTTTTTAGTAAGTTGTTTTCTCAAAATTAATTCTAAATCAAAACGTAATCAGATTTTCTGAATATACCAAAACTAATGAAATAACTGCGCCATTTGTCATTTCGAGCAAATTTTAACCAACTTCTTGAGGCAAAATCTGTATTCCATGTAAACATATATTGTCTGAAATAATATTAACACTATAATAAAGATTATTCTAATTCCATCCGACAACTTTATACATTTGGGGCATTGTAAAATGCAATCAACACTAAACTTATACCCAGCTTAATTTAAACTTTTTATTAGTGCATCTCTCACTTAACAACCTACTTCTCAGAAAAATTCTAAACCACTTCCGTCAGCAAGTTTATGTTCAGTCCCCTGCAATAAAAGTTCAATTGCAGAAGGAAATGAAAAGGATCTAGTGTCATATCCTCAGGTGGAAGAAATTGTGGGAAAAGTTGGCCACAGCCAAAGAGAGAAAAGAAAGTTGGAGAATAGACGACCTCAAAAAACTACTATAAAGCTGTTTTATTCTTCCCTTCTGAGTTATCTTTTAATATGCCAAGACTTTAACTGAAAATAGAAAAAGTTTCATAATACGATGTGTCAGTTTTACTGCTGAGCTTCTCAATCCAGTTGCATTATCCTTTTCAATAGGCCAAAAATCAAGTTCCCTTTATTCTTTTCTTGGTCATTGCACTCCTGTCTTGAGTTGTTCGCTATCTTTATGAATAGAATCTCATCTCCAAGAGACTCGAGAGAGTGGTTTCATAACCCCAAAAAATGGAATCGGGACGTGTGCAACAAATACTAAACTCTTCACTAGTGATCAAGCATCACACAAAGACTTCCCTACTATATGTCATATGCACTTTCGAAGCTATTCTTTCATTGCTCAATGCAATTTTTGCTAGTGCATAATAGGAGGAAGAGTTCTAAAGATAACTTTGTTTTACGAGAAGTGATGAGATCGAACTTGTTCCACTTCCGTTAACCAATCCCATATCACCCATCAAACAACCGACCTTAAGTGCGAATAAAGCCAATCTGAATCAAATGGGATACGGAAGTGACCAAACAAGATTTCATGTAGGAGTGGAAAAGTGTATGACACAATTATTAAGCTTATTTCCGACACTTCCCTATTCAAATCAATTTTCCCTCAAGCATGCAGGAAAGTTTGGATGGAAAGGGTGACAACGACCCAGGAAAATGTTGGAAGATTAATGGTCACTCGTTTATAACACGGAATTAGGAGGGGAATGGAAGTGAAGAAATTACCACAGGAAATAATATTAGCGTTTCTGCTTTCTCCAACTTTCTCGCCTGGTTAGTGTATTCTTTATCAAAAGAGTTTTGCTGTTTCTACAAAGGCTTTGAANAGGGTGACAACGACCCAGGAAAATGTTGGAAGATTAATGGTCACTCGTTTATAACACGGAATTAGGAGGGGAATGGAAGTGAAGAAATTACCACAGGAAATAATATTAGCGTTTCTGCTTTCTCCAACTTTCTCGCCTGGTTAGTGTATTCTTTATCAAAAGAGTTTTGCTGTTTCTACAAAGGCTTTGAACATTTTGTGCTAGACCAGTAGCGACTCTTCCAAAATTCATGCAATTATTATCGAATATTGAAGAATTGATCGTGTAGCCGAGATTTTTTTTTGTCAAACTGTTTAAAATGCTTACCAGACAGCTCCTCTCAGCCATATGCTGCCCATGATGTCCTCACCTTTAAACAGCAACATTTACATCAAGATAGGCAGAAAAATAAAAATGTTAAAGACTAAAATGCTATTTTTTTATCTCACAAGGATTGAACGCATCTGGTAGAGGGTGACACGCGATTTTTGGTATTTTCTTCACAGCGACATTGCCACATAATGTTATTACTGTCGGTGATGGTGTAACGCTTGGATGGAAAATGCCAAGATCATCGTCAAACTCTGCTTCACTCGCATGGTCAAACGTTCCCCATTGATTATTCCCACGAATATCACTCTCATGCTCAAGATCATCTGCAAAAGAATATTTTGCTTGCAAATACTAAGCTTTTCTTACGTGAAAAGGATTGATCCGGGTCGAACACAAATGGATCATAATTCTCCTCATGGCCCATGTTCTCATATCTAGCACTTGATCCATCATCATCAAAAGGATAATGAGCGAGGGGATTCCTTCCGTCATTCTCTGAATTGCTGTTGTGATGAAATCCATCTATATTTTTGCTCACATCACCACTTTTCTCTCTCACTTTGTCATCATTTTTCCCCAAACGGAGACCATTGCTCTTGTCTTGTTGCTGTGCGGTTTGCATAGGGTGATGACCGTTTAGGGATCGTTTCTTCAACCGGAAAGATGACGATGATGGGAAAACATGTAGACTTGGAGAAGGACTAATCATAGGCTCATTTACAATCAGTCTTTGTGACAATAGAGTTGAACGGTCGGTATCATCCCTTCTTCTCCTGATGTTATTATAAGCTTTGTTTTCATTAGAATCTCCCACTTGAGTATTTCTCTTGATACGGCCCCAGTACTTATCTTCATCTCTTTTCCGTAATGGATTATTTGCGAAAGTGCTAATTCTCTTCACCGCATTAATTTGGTTGACAAGTCGCAAATGACGTTTTTGTCTTGGGTTTATTGATGCATTTTTATCCGGAAGGGGACTGACAGCTTGATCAGGGATTTCTGTTGAAGCGTTGGCTGATGCTTTAGCACAAAGGTCGTTCACAACAGATCGGATGTATTCCTAGAAAGGATATTATTAGGTGGAGTTTTATTATAATCTCAGGGTCATACATTGTAAATCGAAAGTTCTTTAACATTTGGATTTGGACTTTCTCCGTCATTTATAAAATCAATTTTCCTATCAATGTATTTAGATATCATGATAATGTTTTTGCATCTTTCCATCTGCCCAATTATAACTTACCTTGTACCGCTGGAAAGCCGCAGGATCGTGGGTCTCTGGATATTCAAACGCACAGCAATGATATGGCCATGTAAGCCAAGCTTCTTCCAGTTCCTAAAATAATAATTGGAATAGACTGAGCTGTAAAATCTGCTAGCAAGGAGGTTATACATACACGTAATACGTATCGGTTTTTGGGGAAGGTGCGACTTAATTAGCCCGAACCTGCAAAACATTATTATATTGATTACAATTTCTAAACCTTACTGGGAAATGATAGATAGATGGAATCACACTCAGCGTCCACACTTTTTCTAATCGCAGAGACTCTAATCCATTCAAGCCTTGGGTTGGTAGATACGTTATTTGAGTTTCAGACAAGTCCCTGAAATCAAGAATACATGGCTACATGTCTTGAAAATCATAAATTGAGCATTTACTTACAAAACTCGTAAGCTGTCAATTCCAACAAAACTGTTGGAGTGAAGGACCTTCAGGGGATTCCCTTTCAAAGTTCTAAGGCAAAGAAAATATGTCTCGTAAGCTGTCAATTCCAACAAAACTGTTGGAGTGAAGGACCTTCAGGGGATTCCCTTTCAAAGTTCTAAGGCAAAGAAAACGGGAAAATTCATTAAGCTTGTATTATATCATTTAATTATTGTCTATTAGAAAGTAACTTTCTCATTAACTCATTGTTGCATACTGTTTTCACAAAGCAAATGGCTTATTACTAAATGATTTGATTTAAAACTTGCAAGATTTCATATCTCCGTTTCCAATCAGTTTGAAAAGATCACCTGAAAAGTTCTCGAATTCTTGGAACAATTATTATGATTATGCAAACTTAGGAGAAGCTGAATATTTATTAGAATCTGACAATTCCTTCTTAACATATTTCCAAGTATGATATTAAATTTCAGAATCGTTTCAAGTATTATATCTGTCATCTTTGCATGAGCGAATATTTCGAATTAAATATCTGCTACATCAAAATTCTTAGAATAAATAATTAATTTCTTGAGCAAGGACTGAAACTTTAAAGACGGAAGCATATTGTCTTGCACATCAAAGACATTCTTAGAATGTATCCTTTTAATCCAACGATGGAAATAAATGGCTTTTATTATATACCTCACCCTTTAAGGAAATCACTCGAAACGTATGACAAATAATAATAAGCAATTCGGAAATTAAATACCATCAAAAGCCTTTCCCTTTTGAACAGATGCAACAATAGGTGAAAGTGAGAAGTCAACCGAAACTTTTGCAATTTCTTAAAACTTGAATACAAAAATACTTACAAGCGAGCAATTGTAGAACCGTTGAATGCATATGGTTCAATCTCTTCCAAGTCGTTGTAGCTGAGTGCTCTTTTGAATATAATATTTAACCATCGCATTTAATAATTAATTTAATTAATTTTGTAATTCGCAAAACATATTATTAAGCAAAATTAAAGAGCACATTAAGCGTCTAGTCCATTTAATAGTTTATTTATCATCAACTTAATTATTTTTTAGAAAGTAAGCTTCTGCTAATAACGCCATTAAGCCACTTTCTCCCACACAAAACTTTAGCAATTAGTCCAACCCGTTTTTTATCAGAGTAATTAATAACTAGCTATTTAGGTATGCTAATGAAGTCTGTACTTGAAACCTTTCCTTGATAACAAATGTATTTTAAAATGCACTAGTACTTGAGAACTTACTCTTTTATCTACTTGAAAGAGTCCATTATGCGAACACACGAGGACTACCTACGAGAGCATTAGGAACGTTATAAAAACTGCAATTTCCGTATTTATCATACATGCTTGAGTAAATCCATGCTTGAAACATCTCAAGTGAAATAGGTACGTCAGCGAAAGTATAATGCTATAAGAGGATTTTCATTTCAAGAGGAGTCAGAGCGGAAAGACCTGTAACAATCAGATTCAACTCCTTATAAATGGCCTTGATGCTTTTTATCCAGAAAGTTTGGCCTAAACATGAAGGGCAAACTTGATTACTTTTTGCATTAGATTTCTCGTCATGTACAATAGTATTATATCATGTATCAATTAAATGTGGAGCGGTTATGGTGCCACTGGTTTCAAACGACAGTGGCAAGCTCTAGTTTAATAACACAATTTTAAGTAAAACGTGTCACTTACATTGAAGGGCGTTACCTCAAATTATTGCATAACTTTTACTTTCACATTTTCCAACTTTTTTCTCCAAAAGCAATTATTCCTAAATGGCCATATACTTTTTACATGGCTATTGTTACATATCTCATATCACTCTTAAATCTTTATCTGCTCTGGTTTTACAACTATTATTTTAGAATGACATATTCAAATTTTATTTTCTACAGATTATATACAATTGAGTTGGTCTACGTTTTCTCCCTTAAAAGTGGATTTTAGCGCTGCTATTTTAGCAAGATATCCACCTCTTTCATTAAGGAATGGATTTCTATGCAGGTTATGGGTATTATTGGCTCCTTATTCTGATAATATTTACTTTCTCTCTCTATGCTAATTGTAAAACTTTTTTGCATGAACAATGCACACTTCATTTGCTAATATTCTCCTGAGAAAGCTTTGGGAGGGAGAATGATATGTGAAGCTGACAATGAATTTTGGGTTTTAAAAAGTTTTCAATAGTTTCTTGTTGGAAAGAAATGAAAACAAAAAGTTTAAAGAATCATGCAATTTTGCAAGAAATGTGCTAATGAATTGAACTTTTTAAGAGTCTAGTCAAGGATTGAAAGGCATAGCAGCTAGTCCTATTATATGCAGTTGTAAAACTAAACGGATGAAATTATAAACGTGAGTTTTACTTTTCAGATAGATTTCTATATTGCGGAGGAGATTTCTATATTGTATGCGGAGGACGTATCTAAGTATTTCATGTCCATTTTCACAGAATTTTAGAGATTAATGCCGTGTAAGTCTTGAGTATATATTTTACCAACTCTTAGCACATTTTGATAACACAATTCCTCGGTAAAGCAGGATTAATGAAAGTCTTTGATCGTGATGGTATGCCGCGTGTAATAATCGATGCACAAAGTAGAAGAATCCAAGTAAAATTTTGTAACAAGGTAAATATCATCTAATATGGCTGTTATTTCAAAATAGCAAAGGTTAGGATTCCACTGATCTTCAAAGGATTCCACTGACACCATCCCTGAACTGTGGTTAGTCTAGGTTGGTTAGATATACGTGAGAAAAAGTTACGAAAACTAATTTATCAAATTTACATTTCTGTAAACTATGATGTTTTGCAATAGCGTGACATGCACTCGCTGACATTATTTTAGCGACAATTTTATTGTGGGTGTCGATTTGCTTTTTATATCCCGAGATTCAATCTACAAATCATGGGTTTACATAAAATGGAAAATTATAACTTTAATGACTTTCCTTTCCTCAGAACAAACTCGCAGTAAAAAGTAAATGACCCCATTCTACAAATTTCAATCACTCTATCACTATTATTAAACTGTTTGCATACTTGGCTTTGGCAATTCGCAAAAAATGCATTTTGTGGTTCATATAAAATCCCTTGGGCTATTTCTGTGTGGATCTATGCTACGGAAATTGCTTTGATCAAAGCAAAGTTTATATGCACTGTGTTCACATTTACTTTCTCCTGAATGCTACTACTTCAATTTCTTGCAGTTTAGATGGAGGCCTCTAGCATTTTGAAATCAACTCAGGTAAATATAAATCCATCAATGTAAAGATTTCATCAGTGAAAGTAATAAGTGGTGCAATGTCTAAGATAAAATATGTGGATAAAACACTTTCCATTTGAGAAATACTAGGTCACGTTTTCTCAATTTACACCTTTTATAAAACAGTTTTTTATTGTTGCTGAGTTCAGAGTTGAGAGTAGATGGCTATGACTTGGCATATTATAAAGCATTATTTGTTGAAAAGGGGTGAGCATTAGGTATCAAAACTACTTTTACTTTCACTCTATCATTCTGCTCCCCTTTAGTTTAGAAAGACCTGCTTTCTCAGTGACTATGTTCTGCTATTAGTCGTGTAATAATTTTGTCAAAAGGTGTAGGCGTGTCTGAAATCTGAATGAAATGTTAGATTGTATGAAATAGTGCTATTATTAGAATGCAATAAAGCTGTAAGTTATAATCTGCTTGTATAACAGCATAAACTTCAAACGCACATATTAATATCCACTTTTGCAATAAGCTGTTTCAGTTCAAAGCTAAAGCCAAAATTAACATTTTATAAAAAGTAATAATCTTACAAGTGCTCCGTTATGAGACCTTGGAACGATCCTGGGATCAACCTAGAGATTTTGTTATTATCCAGTTCTCTGTAATAAAAGACAAATTTCGTAACAGATTTTGTTTTAAAATTTCCAAATTAATAATTCAATTTTCTGCTTGTGAAATTCGGTCAAGGATGAACTTTTAGAGTCATCTACATTACGACATGTCAATATCAATAGGAAGACGACATACGCTAAAAAGTCAGCATTTGACATGCATATACTTCCACTTTCATCCTTTACGCTTTCACAGTTTCTCCATCAGAATTATCACTTTGTCTAAATGACTCCGACATGCTCCAGTTGGAATAGAGGTTTAGGAATTGTGGCGTAAAGAAAACAGGGTGAATGCTTTCCATTAAGACATTTACTCATTTATGGGGACATTCGTATTAAGTGACCTATAACATGACATGCCATAACATTACCGCAAAATATTTTCTGATGTGACCACAACATAGAATCATGCTAATAATTGCTCACGGCTCTATAGGATCATCTCATTCCACATTTTCGCATCTAGACACTTCGCACTTTCTGAGCATTTCCATTAACACTAGCTTTGCCGATGGGAATTTGTAGCCAGTAGTTCCATCCATAACTCCTATATGAGGAATTTGTGAAAACTAGCCAGATGTGTAATGTGCTAATGCAAGGGTTTCAATTCCATTCACTTCCGCTTGTGATTCTATCCTCTTGACATGTCAGATGTACACTATGGTATTTGTCAATACCCATTTTCATTGCTTAACGTTATGGTTCCAGTGGTCATGCTGCACATCTATAATTTCACGCTACATATTTATTACTTAAGTATTGGACCGCGTGGAATTTAATAAAGAGGCAAGTGCCACACTGAATGTCAGCCCATGTCAAGTGCTATTCGCCTAATGCTCTTTTCTGCTCGAGGGAGAAGCTCAACAAATATGGAGGGAAGCCTGTGCTTTCTCCAGAAATATTACTTTCACTTAATACTTTTGTGGCTTTTCCTTATTTTCCCTGAGTGACCTCAAGGGCCTGTGAAAAGCTGCGTTTTATAAGCACACTCGTGTCGTGTTAAATACTAGAGTTTATATTAAATTAACGCTACTCGTGTTTCTTAATTGTGTTCATTTTTATTTCATATTAAGGCTTTCCACAGGGATTTCCACAATTTCCACCACGTTTATAATTATCAAATTAGAGTTTTCAAGGCTTTCCTTTCACATTTTATTACGTTTCTCATAAATGTGAAATAATTTGATTAAGCTTACAACATAAACACGAGGTTTACACTTGGGAGAAAGTGCTATCATCGCCTATTAAAAACGTACAGCTTTTGTATAACCGCATCCCTCACAACACGTCTCAACTCTGGTATGAAGATGAAAAATGATTTCTCTAAAGCCCTCGCGGACCTAGTAAAATAATCATGGAATCTGACACCATTCATTATATTTAGCTCTCTCCCGTGAGAGATGACTTATAACCACATAAAGAAAAAGTTAAAGAGGGCTTCAAGGAAGAGATTTATTCTATTATATTCTGTACAACTATTTCTATTGTGCAACAGTTTCTCATTATTTATTTCATAACTTTCATTCCTAAAATCTCTCAGACATCATTAAATGATATTGAAACATCACTGTATTCATCCATCAACCAGATGCGATCATAGCTTTGCAAAGGACCATTTACTTCCCACGAAACCCCCGCAAAAAATTGCTTTTTCAGACTTTTTTCATCTCCAACCCCTTTTATTTCTCCGATTCTCACGAAATGGTCAGGATGTAAAAGGGAATAGGATCATTCATCAAAGGCATGATTCACATTTCCCTTTCCTGTTTTCTTTTTCCTTAATTTTATTTAGACATTTCGGTCCATTTACCCTTCTAGTTAGATATCCGGTAGAGATACATCATTAAATGATATTGAAACATCACTGTATTCATCCATCAACCAGATGCGATCATAGCTTTGCAAAGGACCATTTACTTCCCACGAAACCCCCGCAAAAAAGTTGCTTTTCAGACTTTTTTCATCTCCAACCCCTTTTATTTCTCCAATTCTCACGAAATGGTCAGGATGTAAAAGTGAATAGGATCATTCATCAAAGACATGATTCACATTTCCCTTTCCTGTTTTCTTTTTCCTTAATTTTATTTAGACATTTCGGTCCATTTACCCTTCTAGTTAGATATCCGGTAGGGAACCACAAAGTTTCTTTTGTAGTTGATGATGATGGTATAGCCAATGCCATTTTCAACGCTTTATCCACCAGTTTCATCTCTATCAGCTCTCTTTCAAGGTTCCTGAATGCGCTTCCACAAACTTTTACTTTTTCCCTACAAAAGCTAAATTACCAAATGGAGGCATGGGTAATTTGGGAAAATGCCTATCCCATTTCTCACTCCGCATTCGTTATCCACTTTAGCAAAGAGAATCATTATTTTGTTATATGGAAAATCGGTTATAAATATGAGCTTTTATTTAAACTCAATCAACAATACTATTACCTTAAAACTTTCAAGCGTCAAAACACATTATTTAAAATTGACCTATTTCTTTTATTGGCTTTTATAAAATAATGGAAAATGTCGATTAAAAATGTGAGATTGAGTGAATAGGGAAAGTAAATTTTAAAAATAGTGTTTTGCATAAAGCTCAACTTCACATCTTTATTATTTTATGGCATCTCATTAAATCTGTTGGATAATGGATATCGAGGACATGGACACTGTTTACTCTTTTTCATGTTTGCCTTCAGGTTACATAACGTATTTATAATGGAGGACAATGCCTTCTAAAGGTTTAACAACGACGTACTCGAACTTGGAACGGCCTTCATCTTTTGTATTGGATATTGCTAAATTCATATAGCAGGTATTGTTATCATAAAGCTTATAAAAATGGAACAAGCACAAAATCCTTTTGTGGACTTTCTCCGTATTACATTTTTATACTTTCACTTTCATTTTGATTTTG
The DNA here is from genome assembly GCA_027743725.1 of Rambutsinella grinnellia. Lineage (NCBI taxonomy): Eukaryota > Metazoa > Arthropoda > Collembola > Entomobryomorpha > Entomobryidae > Rambutsinella > Rambutsinella grinnellia. The sequence goes on along the minus strand of JAHZMU010000795.1, from coordinate 4,406 downwards.
ATATTGCATATAAAAAATGATTGGTTGGTTGGTTCAGCTGAAAGGTGATGAATCGCTTTTCATTTCCTTAAATGCCAAACAAAAGGTTCTGAGAAATAAACGCGGAAATAAGAAAATAATATTAACTTCAGTACTTTAAAGTGCACGTGTAGATTTAATAGCAGTTAAGTAATACCTGCATGTTTTCAACCCACGTATATTCCTTGCATAAAACTATCAACTTTCACCTTTGAATTCAAGGTCGATAGAAAAGCTATCAGACTGTTCTTTTGAACAAGAGTTAAACTCAATTAATTCTGGAGAGTGAACCATTTTATTGTAATTTGTTCTAATTTTCTCTAATTAATATGTCATTACCGTCCACGTGAACCATGAAATGAATTAATAAATTATATTCAATAATTGAAATTTATTAGAGAGTGAACCATTTTATTGTAATTTGTTCTAATTTTCTCTAATTAATATGTCATTACCGTCCACGTGAACCATGAAATGAATTAATAAATTATATTCAATAATTGAAATTTAATATTACTAAACACATGAAACGATATTTGATCTAACAATTTAGGCATAAAATAAAACCGCTTGATAACTTGGTAGGATATGAATCAAAACCACTTGAGCTTTCACGGCAATCACGGTAATTAAATCACCGGATAGTAAGTCGGTCACAAAAAGGATCAAATTTAATCCTTCCATTACTCAATCCTTTTATTGTTTAGCAAATATGATCAGAGATCTGAGTACGTCTACCGCTTGAAACTATAAAGCCTTTATTTTAGCCACATGACTCAATTTATGAATACGTATAGGGCTTGGCAGCACACCTTTGCTTGCACGATTACATCCCAAGAATATTCAACTTTCTCCCCACTTTGTTTGCAAGAATTAATGGATGGCTTACCGCCATTGTCGGTAATGATGATACCGTCTGGCGTTGAGAAGGGGAATTTATACTATACTATTATACTATACTATTAAATTACATATTCCGAAATATAACTTCTAAAAACAGTTATAGACAAACACGAAATTACAAAACCTTGAAAACTTACACCATATGTAAAGCCGCGTCTGCTTTGATGCTTAGTTTGCTTAGGTTCGGCACAACTTCCAGGGACGAGTGCGTAATCCGGCTGTGGGCATAAAGAAAGAAAAGAATTTGGTATAAAATTTCAAGTCATTCATTTGGCTGACTGGACAAAATATGAGAAAAATTGGAAAGAGCTGAAAAATCTTACTGAGATCTCTTATGCAACCTTTACCTACATCTCTAATCCCTTCATGATAAAATTGACACGCAAAAATAATACCATATTACACAAAATACGCATAAAGATAAATTTTCTCGATTCCGTCTTATCTTCGTGGGATTAGTACAATGTTGTTTTAGCATCTACAAATATTATCATAGAAGATAAGACGGGGAATAAAGATAGGCTTGTGTCTTGTGTAGCATTGAGATTTTCCCAAGTTTTCCAAAATTCTTAGCAAACATTCAATTAGCGCTTGCTCTTACTATCAATCACAAGTTTGTTAACACAGTGAAAGATATGCGGACTGTCCACTGAGAAAACATTTCTCCATTATCTCATTGAATTAAGCCCTAGTTGAAGGAAATTTCTAGTTCATCTATTCACAAGAAAAACACATGGCTTACATGATTTTAAGCTCCGGCAAGTAAATATTGAAGACTGCGTTTGAAATCTGGGTCAGTGCTGGGGCTCCATGAATGTAGCTGAAAGAAAGAATTTAAGATGTTTCAAAACTCATATTCAACTACTGCGTCTTACCATTACACGTATAAATCATGCATTAAAAGTTTAATTTAAAACTCAGGCAAAAAACATAATAACATCAATATTGTGTGCGTTTGTAGAAAGTTGTCAAAACAGAAAAATATTTAGTAAAAAAATTATGCCTTTATCTTTGCACATAAATTCACCCTTATGGGGTACAACGATACTCTGAATGAAATATTTGTGTCTGCTTTGATATACGAGAGTTGGGTATGAAGAGGTCAACTGCTTCCGCTAGATCAAGGCTCTTGAATAGCAGATGTGGTTGCATTAACAAAAATTACTGGATTGGTGCAGCACAAAAGAAAAGCATTACTGGATTTACTACTTTGTTGGAATTTTTGTAAATGAAAATGAAAAGGATTCTCCTCTGTTGACCTACTCAAATTTGTAGCAGAGCTCATGTCAGTTATTGCAGAGAAATTCATTGCATTTGCAACTCAAGAAATTTTTAGAATGTCCAACCAGAAGTATTCACATCATCAAACATGCAAATCCTTTTACATTCTACATCAAGGAAGATGGTGGATGACGAGCAAGTAAACGTAAACGTAAAAGTAAAGCCGAAATAGAACCAACTAGAGGATGTACATAAATAAACGTATTTGTACTTACATTGTGTTCAATTTTCGCATTCCCAGAAATGTTCCGTTTTTGATAGTGTGAAAGCTTTGGAGCTCTGTTAAAACCCTGTCCAAGCAAACATTTGGGAATTCACTTTCAAATCAAATCAACAAACATCACAATTTTTAAAAATCAACTTACAATTCATTAAGGGAGCTGCCATACGGTTTTAAGTCTTCATTCACAAGAGTCGTGAAGTTGGCTGCTTGCTCCACAGTCCTAGAAATCAGGTAGGATGTTATTCAAGTTAAAAAATATGTACATTATTATATTTTCGCCACTCTTTTCAATTAGGAAAATTCGAACTATTTGAAATATTTTTGATGATGTATTGTAAATTCTTGTAATACAAAATACCCAACACGACATCCCATTCTTTATTTGTAAACAAGAAGCGTAGACATTTAATAAAACTCAAAAAACTACCGGAATATATTTTCCATTCATTTTTAATGAATCGGACTTGTCTCTTCTTGGAAAAGTCACAATGCCTTTCACAGTCTGAAATCAAAAACGAAGCAGAATCTAAACAAGGTTGACACAAATCCTCAATGTGCTCCCAATATTCATCATTGATATTGACATGAGTCTATTCAAATCGGAGGGAAAAGCATTTCATCATTGAGCACTTTGCGAGGACCTTCCATGTCATGAGTTTTTATTTTCAGGAGAAAGTTCTGCAAAATCTCTGATTTTTTGCAGCCCTAATCCAAAACCTATTTTTCTCTATAATACAGCATGATTTTCATACAAGCTGTTTTCACGGATGAATAAAAGAATAAATGGCAAAACGCTTTTCTAAAGTAGTTTTGCATTATTCAAGGGACTTAAATTCCACTGTTTGTGAAGGAGAAATATTAGATTTACATAAAATCAGACGTAAAACAATTTTTGCTTTATTTCAATATCTCGCACAACCATAAAAGAGGAAAGTAAAGTGATCCCTGAAAGACAGCGATCATCATATACCCGGGATAAGTTCATTGGATGATCCCAAAAAGTACACCAACATAAACTACAAATAACTTACTAAAAGTTCAATTTGAAAAAAGCTTATTGGTCTTGTCTTGTCTGATTTCCTTATAAGCATGCAGTATATTTAAAAGAGTAAGAAACGCTACCTTCAGCAATAAAACAACAAGAGCTTCATTTTCCTACGCTTATTACTCTTCCAATTTCAACTACCTTAAAAGGTTAAAGATGACAGAAGTAGCGACAAAGAGAGCGGCATGTATGTTACAAAAGCAAATGCACATAAACAGGTTATTATTATGATATAAAACTACTTGAAAACGTGTGAACCCTCTTCTGTTTACACTGCAAAAATACCTTTCCCTGCTACTTGAAACAAAAAGGAGAAACAAGAGATGTAATTCATGCCTAGCACAACAATTTTTAAGACTTTTATAGATGACATGCTTTCCTCATACGGATTATTGAGTTTTAAACTACTTTTTACAGGTCTATATGACTGAAGACTTTTAGTCGCTTTTTTTAAAAAGTTCATGGACCAGACCTATCTCTGCTTTCTTGCTGTGGTAAGGTAAAAACTTTATGTAAAATGTAATAACAGTGTTTCTATCTCGGCTTCTAGAGCTGACGCCATCAACAACGATAGCTTATTTTAGTGGAGTTAATTCAGTTGGAAAAACTGCGCAACGAGCAAGGTTTTCGTATGCTTACCATAAACCGAGCGTTCCTTTGATAAAACTCTTGTTTTTGCTTGCTCATTCTTAATGGGATTATAGGATCTTGCCCATGCATGATTAACTCGATCCACTAAAAATAAATATGGAAGATGGGAAATTCCATGAAAACTTCAAACAACCGAATAATAAGTAAATGGGCCATAAATATGGAGAAAATCGATAGAGTTAAAATGCATCCAGGAAAAAATGAATGGGAAAGCGGAAGCGCGAGATGAAATTATGTGGCACTAACACACAAACTGAGCGTGAGTAACGGAATTTATAATAAAAA
>JAHZMU010000794.1:0-11040 GCA_027743725.1 Rambutsinella grinnellia | reverse complement strand
TATTCACAAGGTGGGATTAATTGGTGTCAATTGATTGGAGAAATGTTGAGGAAAATTTACCTCCTCGTTTGGAAGAATTTGCTGTTGAGGAAGAGGCATTATGTGGTCACGATTCTGGAGATCCTCCTGCCGACGCTGTGCGCGTTGATATTGGTAAGATTGGTTATCTATGAGGGATGGTGATTGAGATAAGATATGATAAAATTTGATTTGTTTATAGGCTGTCGGAAAGACAGAGTCGGGAGGGAAGGATGGGATTGATATTGATGTTACGGGGAATGACACGACGTACTTCCCAGTCGTGAGGGATGTTGTAAGATGATTATTTAATTGTAGTTGGAAATGAGATGAATAATGATTGAATTTTGTTTGATTGATAGGATTTGGTCCAGCTTCTAAGGTATAAAGTACAGTGTGACAACTGCTACATCGCTTATGCACCAAATACTAGTCAGACAAACAAAGTTATGGACCAATTACTTGGGATTTTAAATCCACAGGGGAAGTTAAGTAAGTATTGAAATTAAATGAGACTTTGTGTCAATTTAATTTGAGTTGTAATGTTTATATCTTTATAGGATTTGAGGCGTTTAATGATGAAGCAATGATTGAAAAGAGGTTTGCAAGTTTGACCATTAATAACACGGAGAAATCGCCTTTGCGTGGGGCGATTGTGTTCGAAAATGACTTGGAAGCTAGGACTGGCGTTACGTACAAAATTAGGTTGGTGGATGAGTTTCATGATACAGGTTTACTCTTCCCTTGGTTCCAGCTTCCGGGACCAAATCAAGGTGGGGCAAATTTCATCTCAAACTATATGACTATCTTTTTAAGAGCAATGGTAGGAAGGTTAACGTGGTTAATTTTGAAATAATGTTATCTTTGTAGATCATTTGATAAAGTATAGCCAATCTGGATTCAGTGGTCTTCAAATTCTACTCGATGGAATAATTGCAAAAACAGTAACGGGAACTGATCTTCCTCGTCATGTAAGCTTCCAGCAAAGTAGCAGTGGCATTTCATGCAGTTTATTTGATTGCAAGTAATTTAATTGAACTTGATTTCTTCACTTGTGCAGATTTCCCTTCAAGCCATCCCATATCCGCCTTACAAGATTAGCCTTAACTTTAGTCTCTTCTATTTCATCCTGTTACCCCAATTGTTTGTACTTGGATTCATTTTTATGGTGCCTTCCATTATCCGAGGAGTTGTTAGTGAAAAGGGCACTGGAATTCGGGTAAGCTATGACAGATGGGTGTTATGCTACTATGATCGGTTTCTTATGAAAGGCACATTTGATTATCCACAGGAACTTTTGAAATTGAATGGTCTCCCTGGCTGGATGCAGTGGCTCGGTTGGATGTTGAATTCCATGATAATCCTAACAATTAGCATAACAATTGTGATCTTCCTCTTGTTCTGGACCTTCGACATAAAATCCGGTGCTGTTTTAACATACAGCGACCCATCCGTTTGGTGGGTGGTCTTGTTTTTATATTGCATGTCGGCATCTTCATTCTGCTTCTTCATTTCATCGTTCTTCCGGAGGCGTAAGTATTTGTTATTTGAATTCTCATATTATACACTGTGTCCAAATTTAATTAACAAACCAAATATTATTTGATTTTCAGCGACCCTTGCCACGACAGTTGGTATCATACTTTGGCTGTCCTCATATTACTTTCTGTTTGTNTGCTTCTTCATTTCATCGTTCTTCCGGAGGCGTAAGTATTTGTTATTTGAATTCTCATATTATACACTGTGTCCAAATTTAATTAACAAACCAAATATTATTTGATTTTCAGCGACCCTTGCCACGACAGTTGGTATCATACTTTGGCTGTCCTCATATTACTTTCTGTTTGTGAAGATTGAAACGCACTATCAGATGTCAACATTTATGGAAAAACTGGCCGTCTCACTTCTGCCCAATATGGCACTTCATTTAGCAATAAAAGTTATGAGTGCGTTCGAAGGGAAAGGTTCGAACAAATGATTTCTTGATTGAAAAATAAAGTTATGAAAGTGCTTAACAAAATATATTTATTGAAGCTGTTGGCGCACACTGGTACAACATAGCAGAGCCGATAAGCAGTGTGGATCCCCTGNCGTCTCACTTCTGCCCAATATGGCACTTCATTTGGCAATAAAAGTTATGAGTGCGTTCGAAGGGAAAGGTATAACTGCTAACAAATGATTTCTTGATTAAAAAATAAAGTTATGAAAGTGCTTAACAAAATATATTTATTGAAGCTGTTGGCGCACACTGGTACAACATAGCAGAGCCGATAAGCAGCGTGGATCCCCTGAGCCTTGGAATTGTTATCCTGATGTTCCTAGTGAATACAACCTTATACATGCTGCTAACTGTATACGTGGAAAACATTTTGCCGTCGGAATTTGGGGTTAGGAAGCCCTGGTATTACATCTTTCAGCGTAGCACTTGGCAAAGAAAACGTAGCAAAAATGGTCCCAGTTCGGATGACGACTATGACGCCAATGCTGGTATGCCAGGCTTTGAGGCTCAACCTGCCGATCTGATGGTTGGGATTGATATTAAAAATCTCCAGAAAAAATTTGGGAGAAATAAAGTCGCAGTAGCGGGAGTTAGCGCGAAGATGTATGATGGGGAGATTTTCGCACTGCTTGGACACAACGGTGCCGGGAAGACGACAACAATTTCAGTACTGACTGGAATGTTTGCGCCTAGTGGAGGAACTGCATGTGTCAATGGATTTGACATTTCCACTGACCTTAATCAAGTTCGACAAAACCTTGGATTATGCCCGCAACATAATATGCTGTTTGACAAGTTGACCGTAATGGAGCATCTCCGGTTTTTTGGACAGCTAAAAGGTTTAAGTGCAGCAGAGGCAATTAAAGAGGGACATGAGCTATTGCAGAAATTGCAGTTGTCCGACAAGCACGGGAAATTGTCAATGTCACACTAAAGATGTCCATTGCTGAAAATGCACAACCGAATCAGATCTTGACATTCATTCAAAACCACATCCCAAATGCGTCAATGAAGAATACAGTTGCTACGAATTCATCAGAGCTATTGATAACACTTCCAACTGAAACAGCGTCAACTTCTGTGCTATCTGAAATGTTTACACAGTTATCCAGTCTGAAAAGTAAATTAGGAATAAAAGGCATAGGATTATCGCTAACTACAATGGATGAGGTGTTTGTCAAGTAAGCTAACTCTAATAAATTAAATGATACCATGAGAAGTCTATTAAACTGAAACGTTTTGACTAATCTATAGGGTTGGCGAATTAGCGGATGATGCGAATCAAGTTAGTGAAAATGGCGCATCAAGTGGGGAAGGCTCACCAGAAGTAATACACAAACCCTCTGATGAACGATTGAGTAAGTTGAAGTTTCATATTTTGTAATAACGGTTCCTGTTCTTTCATAAGTTAAAATATATATTAATTTTGTATAGCTCTAAAATCTGACCAAGAAAAACCAAGAGGGCTTAAGCTGGCGATGGAACAATTTATGGCATTGCTAGCAAAAAAGTATATTTATACTGTACGACAGCGAAAATTGATGCTAAGCCAGGTATTACCATTAGCTTTATCAATATTACCAGCTATATGACTCATGATCTTGTTATTGTTTCCAGCTAATAATTCCTGTCATCATATTAATCATGGCCATTCGAGTGAGCAACTCAAACTTTGAGACACCTCCACAACCCCCTCCGCTTAAAATTTCTTTGGACAGTTACAAGTCACCAATATCTCTTTATTCGGCTGCAGGCGATCCTGTAAGAAATTTTATAACGCTCTATGTTTAATTTATCATTTTAATTGAAATATGTAATAACAAGTATTTTTTTAATCAAATGCCAGGTTCTTTCAAAACTTCTTTCAACCATGATTGGTCCTTCAGCTAAAAGTGTTCCTGAAGGTTCAAGCCTTCTCGACACTTACACCACACTTGGACGAGCCGATCTCGCCTCGTTCCGAGAACGTCATATAATTGGAATTGAAGCAAACTCTTCCTATATGAATGCCATGTTTAGCACGATTCCAAATCATGCAGCTCCATTGGCAATTAACATTGCGACAAATACTCTTCTTAGAAATATTAATCCAAGTGGAAACTACAGAATTGATGTGATCAACCACCCAATGCAGACTCAAATCGATTCTTTGTTGGAGGCAGCGAAACCAGATCCGGTATTTGCACAAACTGTTCCACTAATGTTTGCCGTGTTTATGCCAATTGGACTAGCATTACTTGCTGCAAGCTTCATCGTATTTCCGATTGAGGAAAGGTTATGCAAGGTAGAAAAGTCAATCCTTTAAACTCAAATTCAATTATCTCAAAGAACGTGATTCATGTCGCATTTTGTTAAATTTTAGGCAAAGCAACTTCAAATGATGACGGGCGTTAGTCCGATTACCTATTGGTCATCTGCATTTCTGTGGGACTTTCTAAGTGCTCTAGTTGTGATTTGCGCTATGACTGCTTGTTTTCCAATATTCCAAACTTTTGAAGTTTTTACCACATACGGGGGAGCTGGAGTAGCCTTCCTGATTCTTTTGGTTTATAGCTTCTCGGCAATTTCGTTCTCGTATCTAGTCAGTTTATTTCCGGGAACTGTGGCAGGTGGATTTGCATTTGTGACTACTCTCCATATTGCGTCTGGAATAGTCCTTTGCATAATCGTTCACGTGATGGAGATGGGCGAAATCGTCTCACTGGCTACAAAAATGCGATGGATTGGCAGAGTATTTCCGACTTTTGGGGCTGCAATTAGCACGATGAGATATTCTGAAATTGCTTCAAAGAATGGAAGATGCAACATACTTGCTCCGGAGGCGAAAGCTTTAATCTGTGACTCAAGAATAACATCAATACCGCCGGAATACAGGGAATGTTGTGGTATGCAAATAACATTTTGATTTTGTCAAACTTCTGAAGGGGCCAGGTCCAGATTTCTTAATTATGCCAACTTGATCTTTAGATAATTGCGAGACAATTGCCACCCATTGTTTCAAACCAACTCCGTACATTACATGGAATTATGAAAAGACCTCATTTGGAACAACATCAACCACTCCTGGAATTGGACAAGAGCTTTTATTTATGGCTATCATGGCTATTGTGTATCAAGTTTTGCTACTGCTGATAGAGTATGGAGTTGGAGGCGAAAGCTTTAATCTGTGACTCAAGAATAACATCAATACCGCCGGAATACAGGGAATGTTGTGGTATGCAATTAACATTTTGATTTTGTCAAACTTCTGAAGGGTCCAAGTTCAGATTTATTAATTATGCCAACGTGATCTTTAGATAACTGTGAGACAATTGCCACTCATTGTTTCAAACCAACTCCGTACATTACGTGGAATTATGAAAAGACTTCATTTGGAACAACATCAACCACTCCTGGAATTGGACAAGAGCTTTTATTTATGGCTATCATGGCTATTGTGTATCAAGTTTTGCTACTGCTGATAGAGTATGGAGTGATTCAGAATTTGATAAGTAAACTTATGAAGAGCGATGAGTCCGTCTTTAATGCGAACATTAATGATGAAGATGTTTTAAGAGAGTCGGACCGGGTTCACGAAACAGTTACTAATGGTATGTAACACATTTTGAGATTGTATTTTGTAATTTGCTTGTCTACGTCAAGTGTTTATATAAAAGGTGATGTGAAGGACGATGCCTTGGTTGTAAACACCCTCTGCAAAAGCTACGGTTCTTTTGCAGCAGTCTCAAAGTTAAGCTTTGGTGTCCATCATGGTGAATGCTTTGGTAATCTATTAATTTTTTCGAACCAGGTTTAATTGAAGCTCCAGATTGTAAGTTTTAGTTTTTGCATTTTAAAGGCTTGCTCGGTGTGAATGGCGCGGGCAAAACGACCACATTCCGGATGTTGACGGGGGATGAATGGCGTTCATCCGGGAATGCATACGCGTATATGAACACACTTGATAGGAACCGAAAATCGTTCCTCTCCAATGTTGGATACTGTCCTCAGTTTGATGGAATTATTGGAGTTTTGACTGGAAGGGAAATGCTACAGTTATTTTGTAGACTGAGAGGCGTACCTGGACGATATGGGAAGAGCGAAGCAGAGAAATGGTTAAAGAAGTTAGGTATGACTGAACTACATAAAGTAATTGGTATATGGTTTGATGTAAAATACTTAAGCTCAAAAATTTGGCGTTGATTTCGCAGGACTTTCTGAAAGCGGAAATGTACAATGTCAAAAGTACAGTGGAGGAATGAAGCGGAGGTTGAGTGTGGCAATGGCTATGATTGGAGATCCACCATTACTGTTCTTGGATGAGCCGGTATATGAAACAATTACGAATTAAAAGTAATCTTTCCTGCATTTAGTTAACTAAACTTTCTGGTTCTTTGACATTAGACAAGTGGTGTTGATCCCGTATCGCGAAGACAGTTTTGGAAAGTGTTGGAGTCAGTGAAACATTCTGGTCAATCCATTATCTTGACTTCTCATAGTATGGAGGAGTGCGAAGCTCTCTGTTCTCGACTAGGTATCATGGTGAACGGTCAGCTACAATGTTTGGGAGGAGTTCAGCATCTCAAGTCCAAGTTTGCCCAAGGATACAGTCTTTCTGTAAAGCTAAAACCACTTGTTCCGATTGAATCGGAAGGGTTGAGCAGATTATCGGAAGAAATTAGTGATAGATTCAAACCATGCACATTAAAAGATAAGCACCAAAGCATAATGCAGTACCAAATCCATAACGTCTCCATTCCATGGGACGTCATTTTCAAAACAATGGAGGATCTCAAAGAGCGTTATGCTGATATAATTGAAGACTACTCTGTTAATGAGACGACACTTGAGGAAGTTTTCTTGTCCTTTGCAAGAATGCAGTATGGAGATCGCAGTGCGAATGTTTCCATCCTTAAACGAATTTTAGCTTTTCAATGCTAACGTATCGGGAGTTTTATTGTTTCCATTAAAGTATTTACATTTTATTATAACCTTTTTCACACACCTGTTGTAGTCTGTAGTGTAGTAGTGCTAGTGGTGCAAAATTTACAAGTGCAAATATTTGTTAAATAGAATTTATATATGAATACCAATATTATTGTAACAACATACTTTATCATTCCATTATTACGTCGGGAATAAAATGACTTTTACGAATAAAATTCGCACAATGACAAGTCTAGCTTCTTTTGTTTTGAATAAAAAGCGCATAAAACCAAAGTGTTTCCTTAAATATATGGTGCGAAATCAAGGAATGTGGAATGTTTGAGCTGATATTTAATCAAAAATCTTGCTTATATAATAATATTGAAATTCACTGATAACAATTAATTACATTTTTTCTAAAACTAAATATAAATACTTAATGTAGTCAGTCTGTATGACATTCAAAACTTTTCTAGTTCCTGTTTGATACACGTTTAAGGTTAGGTTGGTGGTACAGAAATAAAATGGGATACTTGATGTTTCTCTAGATTCGATGAGATTACTTTCCGTGTCCTACTTCGCCTCAGGTTGCAAATTAATGATCATATCCTCCAGTCCACTTAATTTCCCCGCAAGGAAATCCGTCCAACTGACCATAGCCCTCTGAACCAATTTTGGATCCGTTTTCTGCAACCAAGCTTTGTAACGACCCCCAGACCTTTGAGCGTTCACAATATCCTCAAATTCGCCATCATCAATACGTGGTTGATCGGCTTCAGCAGACTCTGCCTCTATATCACCGTATAAACGGATGCACTTTACGACATTTTTGTCCAAGGTCTTCAAGAGAAATCGTAGTTCTCTGACGTCTTCTCGGAAACCACTGTTGTCCAATTTGCGACGTTCATCAGTTCTCTCACAGCGCTTTTGAAGGACTTGGTTTCTTTCACGTAGGGCGTTCAGCGAATGCTATAATCATTATTTGCAATTGTTAGTGTCAGATTCTATCGGGTTTAATACGGAAATCAAGAATTCGGTATGTGATTGAAATCAAGTACCTGGTGAGACTTTTTCATGGCAGCGTTCTCTTCCTTGAGACGAGAACAACTTCGTTCTAACATCATGAGTTTGTGTAGCACATCTTGAACCATGGACGACTTTTCCCCCAATTCAATTTCCATTCGGGATAACTTCATTTTAAGATCTCGTCCGCCCTTTTCGTCCAAGCCAACTAGGAACGCCATAAATAACCATATAGATAAAGCTTGCAGTGAGTGATTTTTGGTAATATATAATTGCATGATCTTACCATTAGGGTCAAAAGCTTCGTCAAACTCGTCCTCTTCCGCACGAACTGCAGATCTAGCTTGATTTTGTCTGCTCTTCATTTTGTCAACTTCTTCCTCGTGAGCTTGCAAATATCGGTCATCCTTCTTCAATATTTCTTCTCGCAACTGAAGGTTTTCATGGATTGAGAGAGCAAGGACATCTCTAACATCTTCAAATCTAGGGGTTGACATTTTTTCAATGTTTATAAATTATAATAAATAAGATAAATTCGTCAACAATGAATAGATTATTTAATTTTGAATAACATACGCATCAGTATTACGCTTCAATGCGTCCTTATACAGCATCTTTATAGAATCGTATTTCATGTCATATTTGGAAATGGAATCCTTCAAAACAGTGACCTCTTCATGGTGTTGTCTCTTCATCTTGTGAAGTTGAGCCTCCAGACGCTCCACCTTCTCAGCTAAGATATACGGATCCGCACAATCCCCAGCGCCTTTGTATTTGGAGTCGCCTGTAACATTGTTTAAATTACACGAATGAACCTTTATTGGCGATAGCTTCTTGAACTACAAATAAATTCCTTCATCATTGATTTGAAACTTACACATTTTTATTTTATTTTCCAAATCAGACAGCTTGTCAGTTAAGGGAACAGCTTTTGGATTTCTCTCAAGTAAATGTTTCACAGATTTATCATCAACTTTTCCAAGCATCAACGCAGCCTGATACTTTCGAGCTAGCAATTTCTTCTCACTCTGGTAAAAAACAATAAAGATATGATTCAGATCTTGTTACACAGTAGGAAGTTTAGCACTTTAAATTTTTAAGCTTAAAATACTTTAGAATGTAAAGTTTCACGGTTTTAGGTCAAGCCTAAAAATGATTTCCAATAAAATATATTATAGTATGTTTCTAAAATTGTTTCCCTACCTCCAACTGATAGTTTTCTCCCACAAGATGCTGACAATTCGTCCTCTCCTCCATCACAATCTCCTTCAACTTATCATTATGATTCTGAACTTTGCAGAGGTCGTCCAAAACTCCCGTGTATTTTCTAGTGTCCTCCGACCAGCGGCGAATCAGATTGACAACGCTACAAACAAAATACAAAACCATTACCAAATAAATTATACAATTTGGTTGGACTTTAAACCAACTTACTCATTCTCAACAATCCTACTCTTCTCCAAAAGCTCCCTTTCATGATCCATCCTCTTCCTACAATACTGAATAAAATCTGAGGGATTGTCAAAAGCCACCATCCATAAATCCGGTTTCTTTCCAAGCTCCTCCAACTCCACCTTATCTTCAACGTTTTGCAATGCTGCCTCCAACAAATCCGACATTGATCTCCTCTTTCCTTCATTCTTCACATTTGTTGGAGGTTTCGACCTTTGTCGCCGCCTTGGAACTGACACGAAATCAACCTTTTCATCCTCCACTTTCTTCTCTCCAGCAAATGTACACTTTTTCTTCGGCTTTACTCTCGCTTTACTATCAAACTTTATCACTTGCCATTCTTAAATAATTAGCAAATAAAATAGTTGTAATTGCAATTAAGAAAACTAATTAAAATATTAATTAAAAATTAATTCACAAATAAAAATATCGCACGTGTGCCTTCCCTTGTAGGACTTGTCAAACATCAACTGACAAGCAGAGTTGGGTAAGCGCGTGAAAATTTCTCTATGCTCAGGGGTCGATGTTTTTTCTGTAAACCAGTCCATGTAAATGAGCTGTGAGCCCCCACCTGATTTTATTGAATGTTTTGTGTTGTGAATATTTTTTTTGTTTACCACCAGCTTTTAGTCACTTGTGCTGAAGAATAAGATGAGGTGTATGATTAAGTTGTGATTGATTTAGGGAAGCTCAATTTTTAAATGTAAAGCAATAACTGAGCAATAATGAGTGGTGGGGGTGAAGGGTCGGCGTTGATGAGCTCGCAGGCGTCTAGAAATCCAGCGGGTAAGAAATTAAAACTGGTTGATTATTTAAGGTTTTATATCGACTATGATTACTTTTATTTTAGCTGTTCAACTAGCAGTTAATAGCTTTGTGGAGGAGCTGGAGGATATCTTTGTAAATACGGATAAGCTAATAATCAGGAAGTGTGAGCAGACGATTCCATCAGGTATTGAGGAGTTGGAGTGGAGTAGATTGGAGATTTTTATTGGGTTTGGTTATGATTGATTATTTTTGACTTGCAGGATGTGTTCCAGAGTCGCATGAACTTGTAAAAGTATATGAAGTTTTGGATGGGAAGGGCAACCCTGGATTTTTATTGGGGCGCTGTCAGGAGAAGAATAGGACACTTCAGTTTGTACTTTACTTGAAGAGTAGGGGATCGGGTGTTTTAAGACTGAAATATTACGGGATGTTTGTAAGATTTAAGGATTTAAAAGGGCTAGTTGTATTTGTTGAAAGTTGAAAGCTAAATGGTTCGTATTTTTGTAGGATCAGCATTGCGAAATTGATGGCGCTGGTATATTGAAATTCCGACAAGTGCATAGTCTTCTTGGCGGATATACACTAGAGGATGATTGGAAACAACTTTTGAAGATAAATCTAGGCTGTCTTCCTTTCTGCAGTTGTTTTATGGGAGATGTGACAATGTCCTTTCAGAATTTGGATGGAACAGCTTCCGGAAGTATGTCGTACAAATCATGGCCAGAGCTTGGAATAAATGAGAAGGTGTTTGCGATACATTTCATTCCTAATTTGGATCGCAAAGCTAAATACATGCTGCTAGCGTCTAGCCTATTACCGGTAAGAGTATGAAACTTTAGCTTTGGCAATCAAAAGAGGAATCCTTTTATTAATTT
>JAHZMU010000793.1:0-18307 GCA_027743725.1 Rambutsinella grinnellia | reverse complement strand
TTTCAATTTCACATTTCTCCTTGCAAACATCCCCAATTCAATGTAAATAAAGACAATTCAAAATATAATGAGATATGTATTATTTCACATCCAAAAGCAAATATTAAATTTGCTTCGAAAATTCCAAGTAAATTTAAAGACATGTTTTCTCAAATTGTTTTCAATTTTATTGAAAAAAAGAATCTTGTAAGGGAAATTGTAATCATATTGCAAAATAGAGTAAACTTATGTAAATATTTTTGTAGTTTTGACGCTTATTTTTGCAAAAATGGGAGGAGGCTTTAACCAGCTAAATCTTCAAAATAATATCAAATTCCAGGAAATGTTTTGAATCAAAATTATCCGAGTAAAATGGAATTGAATCATATAATAGTTGCTACTAGATCTTCTCTATTTTTTCTCCACCTAAATCAGTTTGGTGGCTGAAGCCTTATCAAGATTTGAGTGGAGAGATTCAATGTGATTTTTTTTTCAGATAAAACCCTCCACCAACTTTCCTCTCCCTTTGGTAAAGCCAAAAAGAACTAAAGGTAATCTGGGGAATCCTAAGTTGTATAATGGAACGCTCCTGTTTCTTCCCTTCATTGGTAATGGGACGAAGGAGGAATAAAGCTTGAGTTATGAGTCTCAGGTGCAATCATGAGAAATACCATTACCTGCAGAAATTAAACTAGACAAGGCAATCCCGTAAAATCGAGAGGTGGTGAGGATTGGAGAGAAAAAACAGAGATCAAGCCACACGGTCAGCTCATATAAATATAGCGTTATTCTCGACCGGAAAAATACAAGACGCATCTCATTTCTCACTCTCGCTCTCTATCCTTGAAAAAGGTCGAGAAGGAAAGCTTAATACACTACAAACAACTTGGTCTTGAGAGAATTGAGGGAAATTGAGAGGGTAGCAAAATGAGTTGTAATTTCATCTCCTCCCCACTTTCCCCTCTTGTATAATATCCAATCCATTTAAAGGGAAGAGAGTGGCCAAATACAAGGAAAAGTTTACTCGTGATGGGGCTAATGGCAAGCTTCCGTCATCTAAAGACATGATTTCTCATTCATAGTGGTGGATGGTTTAATGGTGGATGATTCCGGAGGGTCAGCGCAAACGTATGAAAAATCACTGATTATACATAATAAATACTTTAATATTGACTATTAATATGCAATCCTTACAATCCGATAATTTAAGCATTCGCTAGAATTGTTTCCGAATTGTTTATATAAAACGAGTTTAGCATTTTAAAAGGAGAGAAGTATGAGTACGTGATACGAGAAGAATCCACTCGGTCCATAAGGGAAATTCCCCTTTTAAAAGGATCACAATAAGCTTGTTATTTCGCACAAGAAGTGAAAGAGATTCATTGTAAACATTAATAGTAAACATGTCGGGGTGAGGGGGAGCGACAGCTCATTCGCATTAAATCGACAGAATTTATAGGAGCAAGATAAGTTGCCCAATAAATTGGCACAGAGGAGATGTTATCCTATCGTTATGTACACACAAGGGTTGAATATATTGTCGTCCAGAGGGCATAATAAATGGAGTTGCACAGACAAATTTGACGAAAGATAGGGAACGAAAAGCTAAAGCTCTATCTACTATTCAAGTGGAAGTATATATTTCAGTGAAAGCCACAGATATTCAGGGAGTAAAAGCTAGTCCACTCTTACAATGAACTTGATCCATAAAAACAAACCAGTTGGCACATCTATTTTAGTCTGAACCCAAGTATTCCCCACTTGGTCGAGTCGCTTTTAGGGTGCATTAATTTTACACTCTTTTACGTAAATTTAACAAAACATTCAAGTAGATAAGGAAGGGTCAGTAAAAGGCAGGAAAGTTCCGATCCGGAAGTATTTGTCGGCAACTATTCCAACCTAAAATATACAGGAAAGTTTGCGGTTGAAATATTTGACGTTGATATCGTCTTTTGTTCTGATCATGTTTGCTCTTTGAAATTATTAAAATTGAAAAGAATTGTTTATTCTTAATGAGAATTTTACTTCATAAGTAAATTCTCCAATTCCTCTTTTTCTTCACTATGATGAGTATATAAAATGACAAGATTTACATTGACAATTACATGGTGTTACAGACTTTATGTGATTTCTTGTTATTTCCACTTCTCGCTTTCTCCAGACCTTTTTTTTGGGCTGATATATCTTTATTATCTTTGAATCTGCTTTCGTTCTCACTCCAACTTCTATATAAGTATTTTTTCTCTAGTCAAAGAGAATTTCTTCGAGTGTAAAAAGAACCCTTTTGAAAAGTAGGCATGATTAGCTCATTTGCAAGAGAGGGAAGTAAAAAGACCACGAAAAAGGGGCACGAGTCTGTAAGTAATGGACGATGGTGTATGGAGGTAACAGTTGTTCCTCCACATATTTTTTCTAGCTCTCTCTCCCTCTTCAAGAAAATGGGCTCATATATAATGGTCTAAAATTCGAAAGGGCATTGTACAATTTTCTCTTCAAGTACAAATAACTTGAATTCTCTCTTTTCTCTCGGAACAAGTTTAAAACGGACGGTTTTCACTTTTTCTTGAATTCAAAAAGAGAAAGTCTACCTTCTTAGTTTTCTGTCTGTCCTTTTTATATTCTGAAGAGAAAAAATCGGACACAGAAATATTCATCCACCATTCCCATATGGTAACTTTTACGTTCCGATTGCGATATTTTTTTTTGAGGGGAGAACGTTGATGATCGTGAGGACGAAGCGGAAATGGCTGCTCTCTGAACATAATGTTTAAGAGAGGGTGTCGTCAATAGTCCTAACTAAACTATGTTGAAGAGCATGCAACAAGCTTTGTCCATATCATCATTATCATTGCATTAAGCAGAACGATATTTTATTACGAAAATTTATGTTCAACGCTAATAGATTCTGGGACCATTATGCTCACTTTTTTTTAGGGAGAAAGTATAGAAGGAAAAGTAAAATGAAGAAAAAAAATCACATGTTTTATTGCATAAAGAATGCGATTCAGCACGGGGTCCCAAAGATAGGGAGAGAGAGAGCGGGACCCATATAAAAAAATTCGTTCCGGGCTGCTGACTCTACACACAGGGAGTCGAAAAACCTTTAATCGTAACCAAATAGGTTGAAAAGCATAATGCTTTTGGTGTGACACATTGACCGTGTCCAAAGCCCACTGAATGAGACTTGACATGAGTGATTTTATTTTTCTCGGAGAGAATTCTCCTAATTCTCTATATATGCCTCGGCTATAAAAAAAAAGTCCAGACTGGATCATTAATGAAAGGGGACGTATTTATGTAGATGTAGCAAAGGTTAGGTCCATTAAGAATAAATTCAAAAGTGTTACATATATCATTCGAATAGTCCCGCCTCTCTAAGTAAAAAATGAGAAACTTTTTTTTTTTGATTTAAGTAATTCCTTCTCTACTTTTCGTCAATACCATCTAAGGACATTAAAGTGTGGGATATTATTACATCCTGTCTTGGAAAGCGAAAGATATACAGTAAATGTTTTTCAGTTCAATGGATTCGGGGGAGAAAAGAGTTTCCTTAACTAAAAAACTAACCACAAAGAATAACTTTAAGATGGGAAAAAGAGTCCAAGAGGGGAGAAAATTTTTCGTGTATTTCCTTTCTCGACCATTAACACTTTAATGGGCTGAGTTTTTTCCCTTACCTGTGTAACGCTTCCAAAGCAAAACTAGTCATTATCAACTTTTTTTTTATACTTTGGGAATCAAAGTAGTGGTAAAACACGATGGAAAGTCTCAAGTGTTACGTAATGGGATGATTACCTAGATCTAAATTGAGCACGTTTGTAATATTTCCGTGATTTTCACCTCCCAACTAACAATTATTATTTAGCTTGAGGTCAACACATTAATTTACCGGGTGGATCTCATGTAATATTCACGTAAGTGTAAATTTTATGTCTTATCAAAGTACGAAATAACCTGTTTTGCTTTCACCCCGTTTATTATATAAATAGCAACTCAAAACCTTGCTTACCATCACTATACAAAAAAGCTACTCGTACCCATCACCTTCCCAAACCTCCTAAAAAGGGAAGTATTGTTTAGCAGCATTTGTAAAAGTCAATGCATCCATTCACGGAATCAATGAAAGAGATAATGGATAACATGTACGTTTGCATATCATCTCATGTTTCCGAAAATTGAGCTTTAGGGATAACGTTCGAATTTAGATCGTGTATAAATGGTGTAGATTTCTTTTATATAAAAATACTCAAATAGACCATTCTCTTCGTTGTCTTTTTACCCAATCAAAATTTCCACTCACGTGCATAGCCTATGGCTTACTATGATTTTCTCATCAGAAGACTGCAGATGATGCTATGAGGTCTCTAGAGACGATTCTAGAAATAATTGTAGCACAAGTGCACTCCCACACTTGAATCCGCTTCCGTTTCTTTTCTCCGGATCGGTAGCCCAACTCATCATCAACTCTCTGTGCACATCTTTAACTCTTCACGCAAAGAAAGGTAGCTTGTGCCCCGTCTCAAGTTACAAAAATAGCTAAAAAGCGAGTAAATACAAGTCTACTTTTAACGAATGGGATGGTAAAAATATTTAATTAAAAATATATCCAGGAGAACCTGAATAATCAGAGTTTTTTTTCCAAATGCAACCCAACTAAACTGTTCCACTTTTAATTTTAATTTCTTAAAGTAACAAGTTGATTCAAGAAGGGAAATGGTTTTCACCCATCAAAACCAGACTCTCTCCCCCGTCAACCTTGGCGGTTAAAAAACTTTCCTCATGTCACGGTGATATTACCTATTTCCTAAGGTTATTACAAGTTCGACGTACTTTTCCAACTTAATTCTCAGTGGTAATCAACGCCACCATTTGATTCCAATTTTTAATGTGAGTGAACACTCATTATTACCATGTCATAATCCTCCACATAGTTCTCAACTCTAAAAGAAATAACTACTCCCAAACTTATCCTCTTTATTACTTTCGAAAGAAGGAATCGCTTCTAGAGAAATCTTGATCCCTCGAGTCCAACTTTATCCTTGCCCATCATCTTTTTTATACACTTGCTAGTCATTAAACTCATTACATTCAGTAAAACTCTTAACTACTTGGAAAAACTTACCTGTTAAATTGAGAATTGACTGACAATTTCATTGAACCATCACTACTCTCTAGACTGACTGGTTAAATATTTCGAATTACAATTAAAAATTTAACATGAAATAACACATCTTTTAATCCACTTCCAAGCAGGGAGAGACATGAATAACTTTCTTATAATTTTTTAGCCTCAAAGTCTATAAAACTTTTCCCTTCTCACAGATTGACAGACTTATTCCAGAAATTTTTATCACCAACCTTAAACACAAGTTAGTGGAGCGAGGCGAAGGAGTAAATGAGTCGAGAAAAGATTTTATTATAGTAAAGTAATCAAAGTAAAGTGGCTTTGAAGCTTTCACATTAGCTTTCGCTGATTAAACAAAAGATTCCTTAATTTTCACAACAGTTTTCCTTTCTAGCGATTTTTTTTTCAGTAATGATGTGAAATATCATATCATAATATGCTATATTATCTACCCTCGAATTTCCCAATCAGTGAACCACGCAGAACATCAACCAAAGTTGGGATGATGCTACTTTATATAAATGGAGTGAAATGAACAGGATAATTCAGCTGGAGGGAGTTCGATTTCCCGAATTGCTTCCTCTTCCCCTTCTGTTTCTAATTATTCACCTAATTATAATGGAAATGGAGCAGGGAGAATAGCAACAGCTTAATGTTGCATCTGAAATATGCCGTATAAAAGTAGATAAAAAAAGCAGTAAAAATGCATACAAACCCTAGTAGCAAATCTCTTTGATGAAACCGGGAGAGAAGGGAGAAGTGCAACAAATCTAACATTGCACCCACCCCACTGCCCTCACTACATGGACAATACAACGTTTACATTCATGACTGGCCATGAAACATGGTGATAATAGGGGAATCCCGGAGTGTGCTTTGACGCTCGCCCATTCACCATGAACACTATTACATTTATTAAGTGATACAAACAATAATCATGGAAATGATTTGGGATCTGTGAAAGGAAGAGGAGGATGGGTGGAGGATCAAGATCAAGGTCAGTTCACAAACAGTAGGGGCTTGTCTCCCTCAATTTGGCTGTTAGTTGGATGGGAGTCGAATGTTAGAAATTAAAAACTTGAGACGCGTTCAGGTCGCGTGCCATTTTCTTTTGATGTCAAAGAACTAAACAGCGTTATTTGTTACAGCTTCGATGACGTCGCTACAATTTTTAAAATTTTCAAATGAAAACTGTCAAAACCATGTAAATTTCAAAGGGAATAGATTACAGTCACGTTTGAGCAACAACTATCAACAGCTTCACTGCTTCCTATAAAAAATATCAATGCTTAGCTGTAAATAGATCTGAGCGCAATAATAATAACGAAAAAAAAGGCTGAAAATGAAATAAAACATTTATCCCTTAAATTACACATTCGATTCAAGTGGAAAGAGGGGAAATTCATCTCTTGCTTACAATACAATATTTTTACAACGATAATTTTTACCTTTACCCTAAAAACTTTAGACGAGGCAAACAAGAGAGAAAAAAGTGTGATCATAAGAGATTGTTATCTTTTGTCCTTCATACACTCGCACATTCTAAATATACGCTCAGTCAGCAACCTTAAGCTGATAGGATCTATGTAACGACCTACCCATAAATTTTATTTCTTCTAACAAAACGTGAGATAGGCTGGAATGAGGTATATCGCACAACTCTCCTTGTAACGTTTGTATTAGCCTCTTTTTCTACATAACAATTTCGGGATGAGCATTACGTCATTTTCCCCCTCATCCCCATCCCATTCAAGCCAGGCTTTGACATTATCTTGAAAAAGAAAATGCACAGAACCTATCCTAAATTACCCCTCTAGAAGTGAAAAGCAGGAGGGTTCCCACTTGGGTATTTCTTACAATTTTTCCCATCATAACATGTTTTGTTCTTTATGAACAACTTAAATCAAAACTATTCCAACTAATTTCGCTCTTTCGAGTCACCTCCTCATATATACTAGCTTTCCATCTGTATAACTCTACTTTCCAACTTTTATATTAATATTATCGTTATACTTTGCAAGAAAATTTATTAAAAAGGTAAAACTTTTTAAAATGCTAGAAAAAAACTAATGTTTAACTTTGTAGAAAGTGTATTAGGGAGCACTTTCTTCCAAAAATGGCACACATTTTCGATCCTACTTGGGAGAGAGTGGAGCCGCCCGCAGATATCTGGATTGGAATCGGCCCTTTTACCCTGCCACTTTGTGATTATTGAGTCTGGTGAGTTAAGAAAGAGCGTTTTGTCGTTGTCAACTATTTTAACTTGGCAAAGTAATCCCATCATTGACAAGATTGGACGTCAAAGAGGGAGAGGCCGAAGACCAACTCTCAGATTTCATGTAAATGAGATGGAACGTACGTAACCTTTTCACTAAAGTCTTTCTCCAACA
Source organism: Rambutsinella grinnellia (assembly GCA_027743725.1). Taxonomy (NCBI): domain Eukaryota; kingdom Metazoa; phylum Arthropoda; class Collembola; order Entomobryomorpha; family Entomobryidae; genus Rambutsinella; species Rambutsinella grinnellia. Next base: position 10,813 of record JAHZMU010000793.1, on the reverse strand, counting down.
GAGAGCTTTATGACAATCAAGAAAATGTCAGTGGTATCGTAGTGGTCTATGATGAAATGGCTTTTTCCTTTAAACTCTTTTCCCACTTCTATTAATATCATACGAAAATAAGTTACTAAAAGAACAAATAGCACATTAGAAGAAATGTTAACTTGCTTCACCATCATATTAAATATATCACACCACAATATAGCCCCAACTGGTGTTGGAATGAAAAATGAGACGATTGACTATACCCGAACAAAATCCTTCCAACATGCTCACAGTCACGTTCTCCTAAATTATATTATCATAAGAAACCATTGCTGACTGAACCTAATATTTACTTAGTATACGAATACTAAACGAATCGATATAATATTTTTGGCAAAAAAAAGTCTTAGAAACCCAAGCAATTTTTCTCTCCAAAGAAAATACCGCCTAAAACTTTCCTTTCCAGAATGAGGGAGAAAATTAATCGTATGACTGATAACATTAAGTAATGACAACTGTCCGATTCCAACTCGGACAAATATCATTCAATAAACCTCAAAATAAACTGATGCGTGCAGTCACATGGAATATCGGTGATTTCCGAGGGAATACCCTCTTTATTTTATTTTTCAATAAAAAATATAATCCAATAAAGAGCTGAATTACTTATTATTATAAATTGGTAGAGAGAAAAGCTTTCATATCTTTTTTCGGGGATGGAAAGAAAAAAAAGCTCAATGATTCTACCTTGTCATTCGTGTGTGGTACGTGGGGGACATGAAAGTTTCCATGTTTTTCACATTTTTTTCCCGGGGACAGGGGAGTCGACAAACAACGTATTAATAAATGCACTTATATCATGTGAGCAATCCCACGAAAAGGGGAGCAGTAGAAGCATACCCTTTAAAAAAAAGTTAATCTGGTGGAGGACATTTGGTAGGATGTGATGAAGGTTTTTGATCTGAAAACGGGCTCACCATCTTATAGGGAAAGCATATGTATTGTTATTAAGAGGCATAAGAGTAAGCCGCTTGAAATGAAAACTGTGTACATTTTTCTCTCTCTCCTCCGAACCTTGTTAGTTTAATAGGAAGTAAAGCCGAGTCATCACATCTCATCACACTTTTAGATAATATGATAATATGTTTGATGACGCGGACTTTTCTGGAGAAAAGGCCGGAACTCATAGTCTACTTATATCCCAGATGTTCGCCAATACTGCGAAGCAGTGAATTGCAAGAGGCTCGCACGAAATTACGAGAAATGAGATGAGGCAGCATGTACGACTTAGGATTTGGAGATGCAAAGGATTGTCCTGTAGCGAAAAAAAATCTAATGATATCTCCTATTATGGCAAAGGTTAGTGAGATTTATACATGAAACTGGTTATGAGAAGCTAAAAAGAAAGGAAAATGGTAGATCCTTTTCCCAACAATTAAATAAGAATATCATTTCCTCTCTGATACATTATGATTTCGAAAGAAAAAAAAGCTAAGACATAAGCTGGAAAAATGGGGAGAGAGAAAGCATTACTCTTTGAAAGCTGGGTCGTAATATGAGCTGTGATAGTAGGATTTCGTCTTTAATATGGTTAGGTTTTGAGACGGCAACTAGAAGTGAAACGAAGCAATGAAGGGTTAAAGAGCCGTACCAAAGGAAGTGATAAATAACTTGACGCATTTGACATACTAAATTTCATATCCTCGAGCAATAAAAACTCACTAGTGCAGAAACAAGAAGAGAGAAAATTTCTGTTTGTTTGAACTCTTTTTAAGAAGTCGCCACTCTAGTATTATAAAAAAAGCGGGGTGAAAAACGTAACAAAAAATGCCTGCGTGCTTCTATGCACAGGAAAAAATGGTAAAAGCAGGAAACGGGACGGGGTGGGAGCAGTGAAGAGACAAGTCATACAATTTTGCTTCAAGTCTGACATGAATTCCCTGGGTGGAATATTTTATTAGTAGCGTCACTCGACCGATCATTGTCTTCAAAAAAAAAGTTAGATGTATACACGTTAAAGGTAGACTTATTTCCTTCCTCATTTTCCCTTCCGCTTTTACTTTACATTGTTTAGTCACTCTAGTTATGCTCGGAGATCTCTAGAAAATATTCTACTAAGGACACAGCCACTTTCCCCTTTTTTATCTACATTTATCATGAGAGATTGTTTACACTTGGAGCTGAAGGTGTTAGCAGAGAATTACCTTGAGGCCTTTGATTCCATTCCGGAATAAGGAGAAAAAAGGGGAGAGTGAAAATGAAAAATTTCTTTCTCTCTTTCTCTCTCTCTCTCTCTATCCCTTTAAATACACAAGTAACACATGATATTTTTCTCTCTGTTTCTACTCTATTGCTTCGAGCGCAGTAAATAATAATTTGGAGAGTTAAGCATATTCCATTTTATGTCAACTTTATATCCCATATATCAGTTGTCAATATAGACATGTGATGTTTCCCTGGAACAAAGACACTTTCTCTTATGCAAATCTTAAGTATGTGCAAGGATAAAAGATGAAGAACTGTTGAGAAGAAATAGGAAAGAATATATTAAAGGACCGCGTGTGATTCTAGTGTGCAATCATACTTTATGATGATTTTCATAAAAAAAATATATATAAGAAGCCACAAAGACAAAATTTCCATTCCTCTCTCGCAAAGACATTCTTGCCCATTATATCCCTCATATTTTTATTCCCTCGTAATATAAAAAAAAGAAACTTGTAATTTGCATTCTCAATAGTCTCCGTATTCATATTGAGAGAAGAGTGATGAGCTGGTCCCAACAATACTTATGTAAGTAGTGATATGAAGTGTGTATGAAAATTTTTATGACGGTTGTTTTGTTACCAAGTAGCTAATAGCTTTGATGCATAAAGGGAGCAGGGGAAAGGCGGGAATGGGAAAAGTGAGTTTTTTTTTCACTTGACTTAGTTTGTTGACATAGAAAAGTAAGAAGAGTGAGCCAATTTGGTGATGGAATGGAATAATACTGGCTATATTTTCTCCCTCGTAGGTATGAAGAGTTTCAATGGAAGAAGTGGGTGATGTGTGTCTTCGTTTAAAAGATTCCTTTCATACGTACACAACCCCACAGCATGCTTTAAGGCATGGAGAAGAAAAAGTCAGACTTTTTCATTATTATGAGATGATATATTATTAAAAAAAGGAGAATGTAGTTACACCAAAAGGGAGAAGACTAACCACATCTGCATTTCCCTAGTAGCCATCTGGTTTACTTCGTATATCTGCTCTCACACTATTGAAGGAGTGATACTTTCACTAGGATTTTAACATTCCTACTTTCTTCTCCTTTACATTAACTTAATGATAATAATAATAACGGTAATAATAATAATAAGCATCGCTCTCGCACTCTCCGAGCTTTCCCCTCTCTAGTTATTGTTAGATCATAACATTAGGCATTAGGATACTAAGATCTCCTTCCGCTTACCTAACACCCACATATTTTATGCATAATATGGCGACTTTCTTACTTTATGATATTTTTGTCCGTTTTTTCTCCTCTCTCTCTCTCTCTCTCTCTTTCTCCAAGAAGGTTCAGAGTTTCTGGCTATTTAACTAACTTTTTCCACTAAACATATGTAAATAAGGGTAGGCGGTTTTACTACTTTACAACCAATTTCATACGCAAACAGCATTACTTTTTCTGAGGTAAAAGCTCTTTTCTCCTAGTTCCGGTATAATCCATGGACGTTGGTCCTTATCTTCTTAGATATTAGAGAGATTCCTTCTAGTGAAAGCATTTTAGATAGTGCTTTTACTCTCTCCTAGATTACAAGGCGGAAAGTCTTATTCCAGTTAAATTAGAACTTACTTCCTTCCCATTATCAACCCAAGAGTTTTCACTTTATTGCTAGAAAATTTTTAAGTGAATTAGGTAATTCCTACTTTCTAGTTCAATTCTCGGGATGGAAATTTCCCCTTTTTATTTCCTTTTCCTTGATGTGATTTTAATTTTTACACTTAATGTTATATCCACCTCCCATTACCTAATTTTTCCGTTGTCAACTCGTTTCTCAATTTACTACGTGAGCAATTTCATTTTTATTATCATCTTTATAAATTAGAAAATAATTTCATTCTATAAATTTAAACCCGGAAATCTAAGTGACTTTTGTGAAATTTCATTTCTAAAATGAAATTCTATATATAGCTTGGTCATTATCAAAATGCTAAGGCTAATCTTCAAGCTTGGATTATCTAATTACCATCAACATTATCATTTATCATTTTAGTACGTGTATGGAAATGTATAACTTTTTCATTAAAATACTTGATGATATTTGCATTTCCCTCCAACCAAATAGAAGGCTTGTCTGAACCAATTAATAATAAATATCTTGGTCATTGATTCAGCAAATAGTAGGAGAATACGTCGCATTTAATAATATAATAGCTGTCATCCACTGGAACTGGTTGTCATTCAGTTTTTTTTAAAATCCTCTACATGGACAGCTTCCTTTCATACAAAAACTTCTNGGGCTTGTCTGAACCAATTAATAATAAATATCTTGGTCATTGATTCAGCAAATAGTAGAAGAATACGTCGCATTTAATAATATAATAGCTGTCATCCACTGGAACTGGTTGTCATTCAGTTTTTTTTAAAATCCTCTACATGGACAGCTTCCTTTCATACAAAAACTTCTACAGCCATAATAAAAATTGACAAATTGACGATCATACTTAGCACTTCCCGAGCCGTTGTTTGAACTCATTCCGTTTATATATATTCATATGCACATTTTGCTCTCTTTCCCTTCGCCCCCACCACTTTCAGTAGAGTCGGGAATAGCGGAAATTGAAAAGGATCCAGTGGCGATATTTGAATAAAAAGCTTTTCACTTTAATTTATTCCCCGTCAAAAATCCACACAAGTTCTAAGCCTTTAGCTTTGCTGCATGGGAGAGAGAGAAAAGAATTGAAAACCCATTTCACTCATGTACATAAGTACTGTTATGAATTTAAACAGGACGAGTTTTGCACTGGGAAAAATGACAACTGTGGTTAAGCATATTTACCCAATACAAATAAGGAAATGTTTTGGTTGGATGTGCTCTCCCTTCTGACCAATTTAAGTATGCAATAAAATGATCCAATGTTATCATCACATTTGTTGAGATTTTGAAAGGAAAAACCCTGTGAAGAATCGAGAATCCATTGGAAAATATTGGACTTGTGGCCCATCGTCGAACGGAAAATATCTAAAAATGTCTCCACTTCCAGAATTTGTTTGGGGATGTAAAAGGGAAAGAGAGAGAGAGAGAGAAAGAAAAATTATCAAATGCATAACATGTAAGTACTCTGTCTCTGAGCCACATTCAAAGCACATTTTCTCCCTCTGCTGATGCAATTTGCTCAGTATCTAAGAGATAAAAAGGGGAATTCTCCTGAGCAGTTCAAAAAGGTTTAATCAATCAGGGAGGCGTATTTTGTTTTCTGCTAATCTCTCAATCACCCCATGTATAGAAAAATATCCAATAAATGACAAAGGGAAGAGAGGAGATCAAATTTTTTTTCTCATTAGGTGCAACTTTCTTTTTTTCACTAACTTTTCACTGATGTACGAGCTAAGTGGATGGTCGTTTCCTCTGATGCTGTCGATGACTACTTCACCTTATAAAGGGGAACGGTTCCTTTTCCTTTGAGGCGGTCGCTTTTTCCTTAGCACAAGAAGTTAGTCTTTTTCAAGTGAAGCGAAAAGAGAGCCGGACATGAGACACAATGAAGACACCATTCCCAGAATGAGTGTCACTTCAAGTAAGGAAGTTGGTGAAGCGTAAGCCAGTACTTTACCAGCTACCGAAAATAACAAAAAGGCAAGTTTTTTGCCTCTGACTAGACTCGACTAAAGAATGAAGTAAGTTATATAGGAGTATACTCTAAAACTAAATCAGGAAGGTAACCACTATGCCCTTTATAACTACACCCTAAAGGAGAAGAAAGGTTGCCAACTTGCTTTGTTCAAGCTCAACCTCCTCCACTTCACAAACACACTCATATACACCACATTACATATCATAATAGGACATTGACGATGATTGAAGTGTGTAGAAGAAGGAGAGCCAAAAAGAGAGAGTTTTCAACGAGCCAACCAACTAAGCAAAGGTATAAGCTAACTTCTTAAAAGCCCTTTAAAAAGAATGAAACGATGATCCTTTTCTCTGATAATCTTATGAAATCTCTCTCTTTTTATATAAAAAAAATCGAGTTGAATACTCTCTCTTTCCCGGAAGGTAAGGGACACTCCGGCTTGATTAAGTCCTTCCTAAAGATTTAGTGGAGAGGAGAATGTGCGAACCCATTTCACTCAATAAAATCACCTGAATTTAATTCTATTTGGCCAGTCTGACGAGACTGGGACTAGTCGACCGGATTTCTCATTGAAATCTTTCTAATCCCCATCCAACTTTTTTCTCTAGAGAAAGTTAAAAGGATCCGACAAGGAACAAGTCTAAATATGAAGATATTTTGCTATTTTTGCATGCAATTTACTTGATGAATTTAACCCTCATATTTTATAAGTTACGTTATTTTATAACATCTAAATTTTCTTAAATTTAGCCTTGCCCTTTAAGACAATTATTAAATTGATCAATTACTATAACTCCTCAAAGAGAAATGAACTTTAAGCAAAAGTAGACTAGAAATAGTATATAAGACGGTCTATAATTTTACCTAAATATAAGGCAAAATCAATCAAGCCATTCGGAAAACTTTCAAGCAATCAAGAGGTCTTCGAATGGGACTAGAAAGAGAGAGCACGATCGCAATTAATTTCAGAATGCGGAAACTATGTGGAGAGGTGAGTGTCTCAAGCCAGCCTCTTTCTATCATCAGCAGTTAGAGTTTGTTAAAAACACGGCTTTTCCCTCAATCGGTATAATGATGTCCTCGAATATTTTCTCATTTAAAAAGGTAGATAGTAGGAGAGAGTAGAGAGAGAGAGTCAAAAGTAGAAAATGGGGTGGGATGTGGGATAGCTAATGAACAAAGACGGACCAATACACAAGTTGCGTTGAAGGGAATAGTAACGATTTCATTCTCATGCTTATCTGGAAACGTTAAAGTAAATAAGAAGAGGGCGAGTGCCTGAGAAATCCAAAAAAAAGTAGCAATTTTCCTTCCTTGAAGATCTCTAAAATGGATGATGATGCAGTACAGAGATTCATCTAAGTCTGTGTAATTAAGTTTGTGTCAAGAGAGTGAGAGAGAGAAACACATGAAAATCAACCTTTCTCTCTCCCTCTTTCCCTCCTACTTAATGCCTGTATTTCAATTCTTATTTTATACTTAAGCTATCTCTACAATCAAGACAAGAAAAATATTGGAGTAAACTTGCGTTTGAAATGCAAGCGGAGAGGGAATGGTTTGTTTTGTAGAGGCATTTTTACATTCACTGAGGTACTCAGTACTCTCTGCTTTCTCCCTTTTGATGGTTAAATGCGTGTTATGTCAATATGCCGTAAAGGTAAAGCGACCGCATATGTGTATCCGTACATGGTTTCCTGCTTCGTTTCTCTTGATAGACCAGGTTTTATACTTAATCTAAACTTGGTTGGGGGTATATACCCGGTTTGTTGACAGAAATTATTCTCCCAATTTGTTAGATTTGTGGGAAAAGCTTGACAACTCAAGGAAAAGTGCAACGATGACAACTCATTGAAACCCTTCTCCATCCTGTTGTTGTTTCTTATGTGGAAGTGGGTTCCCTCCACTCGTTAGTTGGGTTCTTAGGGTGCACTCCATCCTTGCATATATCCTCCTAGACTCCTAAATCAAATCAAGCCAAGCACAGGATGAACGATGGTCATAGGAAACTCTACAAATAGATTCTCCTCACTACCAATCCACAGAGAGACTCCAGAATTTTATCAAGCAACTGAAATGGAAATAAATATCAATATTTATTAATTTCCTACCTTCAAAGGAAATACTCAACTGTTTAAAAATTAGGAGAGAGAGAAACGATGCATTTCTTTTCAATCTAAACTCTGTTTTTTTTTGCAAAGTCCATTATAAGGAAAAGTAGAGTCGCCAAAATACACTTATAAATTCACATTCATCGGCTCTCATTAATTATTTTGCACCATCAATAAATAATATCTTGTCTTGACTACAACACTCTTGAACTAGAGCTAATTAACTTGACTTTGCACAAACTAATCAGTTTACTTCTCGACTTGCGAATCCCTCAAGTAATTATCTCAGCTTGCATAATAATTTTGCCACACATGGAGTTTTTAATTCAGGGAGGTTAAAGCATTTCAATTAGAACGCAGCTCAACTTATTAACAAAGACAAAAATCCATACTTTAGACTTAGACTACATCCATAATCCATAACGAGAGTCTCGCCCACCTTTATTCTCTCCAACCCTTGTCAACTTGTGTGCTTGTGGCTCCACCAACTTCCTTCCTACCGAGAAGGGAAAAGTGAAAGCTGAAAGAAATCATTGACTTGGATACAGTATTGATATATAAAAACGACTCTATTTTGCTCCATCGATTTTACTCTCTCTCTCTCTCTGGATTTTATTCTCTCCAACCCTTGTCAACTTGTGTGCTTGTGGCTCCACCAACTTCCTTCCTACCGAGAAGGGAAAAAGTGAAAGCTGCAAAAAATCATTGACTTGGATACAGTATTGATGTATAAAAACGACTTTATTTTGCTCCATCGATTTTACTCTCTCTCTCTGGATATACAAGTCACTTATTGTTTACTTCACAACAAAAAAAGATTCTTCCTTTGGAACCTTTCTACAATCTAGTTTGTGAGATTGTCATTTTTTTTTAAAAAAAAAGAAAAATACATTTTGTATTGCCATACTATTTGCTCCCACAATGAGAAGCGGTAAAGCCAAAATCCAAAATAATCTCTACAACCATCATCCCTATTTTCCCGTTCCGAATCGTTAACTTTCTGCCAATCCCTGAAACCCCCCATAAAGTTATGCAGGAGATATGAATGGGAAAGAAGTATACTCACAGGCTGATAATGACGAGGTGGAAGATTTGCAACTGCAGAGATTTTCTCTCTATCCATCCTCACATATTAAAGCTCACCTTTTATTCATGTCGTTACCAAATGTTTAATGTGCTTAACACTCGATTTCTCTTTTTTCTATCCAGACATCCCTACTTCATCTCTTAACTCTGGCATAAATAACGCGGGGAAATGGGAAGTAGGAAGGCTGATGATGCTTACAATAAACACTTTTGAATTCTACCTCACAATCAAATAGAGAGAGAGAATAAAAATGCATAAAAGCTCTAGCTTTTTACCTATTTTCATAAAATAACTTCACTCTAATTCCTGTATTCATCTCTAGAAGAAAAAAATGTAATCACATGACTGTCACATTTATCCTAGTAAGAAGAAACTTATTAGGATTTCTATCTTTCCACTCTTCCTCTCTTAGGCTCAAGTCACGATTCATTTACAACCATGCATTTCGGTTCCTTAATGGATACTTTTATCATCAAACGGAAAGAGGACAGCTTTTCTCTCTCTCTCTCTCTCCATTCGGAGAAAAAGAGGTTCATATGATCAACTTACAAGTTTTAGTGTATTCACACCGATTTCCTTTTCAATGGATAAAGATCATGCACATAAACTCGGAGAATATTGACTTTAAGCTAAACCATTATAAGAAGCGAGAGCCCCACATATTTTCTAACTTGTAATGGAATATCAGCTTCCAGGAATGGTGAAAAGCATCATATTGTTACCTTCTTATATAATAAGATGGAGACTCTCTTAATGAAATATCACATCTTTCAAGTGGATGGAGAATGAGAAAACGCTACAGAATTCCGCGTACTCAACCATCCATGATTGTTAGAATATAAAGTATTCTTCAATGTAAATCTTTGTGAAATTACAAGATGGAAAGTGACAATAGGACCAGTCCACTAATAATAGTGAAAATTATGGCTCAAACTATATTTTATTCACAATTTCTAATCTAGATCCAAATACATTTATCAGCTTTCTCAGAGATTATTATTGACATTGTCTACGTTTCCACTGGAAATTCCAATTTCACACATTTCTTTCCCACGTCTGGAAAGAAATTCTGCGAAAAAACTTTTTTCTCTTATATTCTTTTTAGTATTGCAAAAAAAATTCACGTCCCATTTGAACCCCTGACTAGACACTGACATATTGTCTCACGTGTAACCTGACAAGAAGAAGAGCTGAAAATTTAACCAGCTGAAAAGTTAGAAAGTTGGAGGAACCCGTTTTCCCCATTCTAAAAGCGGATACTTGTACCTGATAGACAAACTTTGACTTGACTGTCACTCCAATTGCTGATTAAACTTTCTACTTCATTCTTCCCTCTGATTTCCCTTCCAAGTAGATATCCATTTTGTTTTACTTCTATTTATCTTAATATATTATTATGGTTGAGAGAGGATGGAGTAGCGGGAAAAGGTGTTGGGATTCCCCTCCCATCTCTCTCTCTCCGTCACAAGGGAGAAACAAATATTGCACATCAACTCATAACAAACTCATGTTTATCTCGAAACTATCTTACGCAAGAGCTTCTTCGTAAGAATTTTAAGTCGTCACCAACTGTCAAAACGAAGGTGCATTTACAAAAAAAAACTTTTTGAAATCAACGCTCGCCTTTCCCAACGTAAAAACATGTTTAAAAAATATATATGAGTGAGCTTTTTACAAACCAGCTTGGTTAGTAAAATATCTTATAAATGGAAACCAATTATATTGTCAAGATTCAAACATCAATAGCTTGAACAGCAGGACCCGTCATGTGACAGTCAAATCAACACGTGTAGTCTTCACACATTAAAAT
>JAHZMU010000792.1:0-10284 GCA_027743725.1 Rambutsinella grinnellia | reverse complement strand
GAGAGGAGTACAAAGTCTGTAGCCGAGAAATTTGCAGATGCAGTTTGTCTAATTCAGGATAGTCCCTTTCGGATACTACGGGTAAAGTCTAATGTTTTTTATTTGTAACAAAATTATTCATTTAATGGTACTTGATATAATCTTGAGCTGTGATGCCTACATTGAGCATAAATTCTTGGAGGGCTCACTCTGCTGATGAGATATTTCATCAACCTAAGAATCCAGAATCCATTTTCTCTCGTATGGAAAAATTGGCAAAAATGATCTGAAAAGTAAAACCTGACTTTCCGACAGTGTCTACTTTCCAAGCATCTAATATTGCAGAAATTTGATCAAGAAAATAGGCTACATAAGGAAGTTATATGGCGATATTGATGCGATATGGTAGAAATTGACGGGTTGCCAGACAGGAGGTAAATTAAGTTTATGCTCTACCTTGTTGATCTGCATATTATGCTTTCTTTCTACTTCCGACATCTTTGCATGAAATAACAATTTACAAAATTTATTATTGGAAAATGTCAAGAGTGTACAGATAAGGGTATGCACACGTCACAAGCATTTTACTTGCGTATAAGAGCATTCGTGCACAAAATTATTTTTCAATTATTTCTCCTCAATTTGAGAAATTAGCTCGTTAATTTCATCTAACATGCTCAAGAAAGTATTTTCTGTAACTGTCACCACAATATTTTTATCCACATTTTATTTTACGAGAAAAACAATAGACATACGTAACTTGCAGTCAACTTTATCCATGAAAAAATTCTTCAACACAGGAAATTACGCTACTAAGCTTGTTGAAAAGTTAATGATGTACATTATATAAATTATTGCATGAGAGTGACATGAATGCATTAGGTATAGAAGGCCTTGGCTTTATTGAAATAGGTCGGATGATGGTAAAATGGCCATCAAGTCGTATGTACCATTGCTAAAGGCGATCACTTTCTGTGCTGAAGCTGAAGTCGTTTGCTAAAATTTTATAGAACATGCAGAAAACATATTTTTCAATTTCGCAAACTACCAGAAAGCACACTATTATATTTTGTTGAGTTTAGCAGGCATTGACCTACAATAAATAAAGTAATACAACAAATGGGATAATTTGAAAATTGGAGGGCCCGTAAATTCTGCTTGTTTAAAATGGATTAAGTAGGATTTCGTCAACCAAACAAATTGAGCGTAGTTATCAAATGCTAGAATATTTCATAATTTCCATCACATCTGGGGAATGTGGGTAACATCTTTCACCAACAAGAGTCGAAAATTATGAATTTACACTTGGGAATAATACTTTTACTCTGCTTAATTATACCATAAAGGGATTTTCTCTTACTTTTGCGAAATGATGCAGGAAAGAAATGACTTCGCAACAGAACCAAGTACTTTACACAACTCAGTTCCATTTTCTAGAAAGACTCAGGCCATACGAGACCCTTGTATAAAAGGCCTACATGCACGAGTAAAAGCTTTCGCAAATGGTTATGCCTGATTCAGTTTTCTGTCTATCTAGCGCAGATTTCCAATTCATTTTGGGAACTAGTGAGAAAGTCAGAGACTGAGGGATGGCTGCCTTTTTATTCTATTCCCACCGACTTTCACTTGCAGTGATCGTCGGGCATTCCTCAAGTGTCCATGTTTGCTCCAATGATATGAAATACTAGATACGGATTGCAACACTGCACGCTTGACTAGCGTTTAAGTATTTTGTCTGTGAATATTTCACTGAATTGCAATGTTTTGCAATAGTAAAACCAAATTCAAATTCTAAGATTACATAATTACCAGTTTCATTGTCAAATTTTCAATTGGGTAAAGAAACACTGATATTTCAAATATGGTAACCTGTTGCGGAACGTCTAGTGTGGAAAACCACCATGGAAAACCATCTAGAGTTCTTCCAGGAGGGCTAAAACCTCACCTTTCAATAGACGTCGGCACTAAAATAAAGAGTATTGTAAGAGCAATTGCACTTCGTCGATCTCCATCAATATCTGAGTTTATTGAGGTAAATTCTTAAATTGACTTCGCAATTTCGTATTTGATAGCATCTACTAGTTCTAAAATTGATACAATGTGATACAATTGATGCATAAGGTTTTATTTAAATCTTTATTAATTTCATTATATTTTACATTTTTACAGGTAGCAGAGGCTGGAAACGTTAAGGAATTTACAAGACTCGTTACTGCTGACACTTCCAAATTAAATGTTCGGGATAGTCGTGGTCGCGCTCCAGTCCATCAAGCTACTGTGAGGAATCACGTTTCAATTCTTCAAGTAATTGTCGCATTTCAGGGCAACTTGAACCTTCAAGATAATCATGATAATAACGCGCTTCATCTGGCGATTGAGTTTGAGGCACTCGAAGCATTGGAGTTTCTCCTGGCAAAGTAAGTAATTCAAATTTGATATTCGGCAAGCATATCCTTTTAAAGCATAAAATAGTCTTTATGTAAGTGGCATGTAGTGGAGAAGTTGATCCGTAGTTAAGAAGGTTAAAAATGACCCTGGATGATGTCATTGGAGTTTCTCCTGGCAAAGTAAGTAATTCAAATTTGATATTCAGCAAGCATATCCTTTTAAAGCGTAAAATAGTCTTTATGTAAGTGGCATGTAGTGAAGAAGTTGATCCGTAGTTAAGAAGGTTAAAAATGACCCTGGATGATGTTATCATTCTACGCATGCAACCCCCATAAAAAATAATATACTTTAAAGAGAATATGAGTGAAAGAAGAGACATAATATAAAAATGTTTCATAACATTCCGAAATAAATATTTGCAAACAGTAAATATAAACCTGTATTCAATAAAGTTATGGGTTTTATTGAATGAAAAATGGGATAGACGTTGATAGATTTTATGATATTTCTGATAGCCTTCCGTTTTGTTTGCAAAAAAATAAAACAAAAGCAATTATTCTTTGTCGATTTTTAGCGGGGCCGATTCGAGTCAGTTGAATGATAGAATGCAGTCTCCCCTACACTTGGCTGCTGAACTGGATAAGGTAACTGCGTTAAAAGTTTTGGCAAAGTTTCGCCACATCCTTAATCCTAACATTGGAGGTGAACATGGACGGACTGCACTTCACATTGCGGCAATTCTGGACCACGAAGAGTGCATGAGAATTCTGGTAAGCAAAAATTGTTTGTCAATGCATCTGTTACAATTCACCATTCGGAATTAATTATAAAAATTTAGTCAACCGAACCAGTTCGAGTCTCAGATTCAATTTATGTGAGAGCTCAAAACTCTAACAAAAGTAGTCAAAGTGAGCTTGAAATAGAACAGAAAAGTTTATTTCATTTCACCGAATTGTTTTTAAACCAATCTTTAAATATTAGCATTTAAATTCTTGGGTAAATATAATTACAAATTTGGGTCTCTCCTTCATATAAACAAAACCTGGACATACAGAGAGTCTACATAGACGAACCCATCATGCTTACAGCTTACATATTAATTTTATTTCGAAAGAATTAAAGTTTTTAATTTGGGATGAAGACAATGTTGAAGGTTTTACATTCCCACATATAATTTGCATTTTAATCGTTTTCTATTCCAAGAAGTTAAGTTTAAATCAATAAATATTTGTAACCGGACAGCTTTAGTGAAGGACGAAAGCTTATGAAAGAATGAAAGAATAATTATTCTAGAGATTACATGTAGAGCCAATGCAAAAGTTGTTCAACCATTCATTTCATTCACTCATCATTATTACGATGTAGAGTATGCAACTTTGAAAATCAGACAGTGTTTGTTTTTGAGCGATTTCTGAACAAGTTTTTCCTAGAAATGACAAAACAATACGTAAACATAATGGTCTATAAAATGAAAATGATTGGTCTGATCGAGGAAAAATAAGGTTTCATTTTAAATTGGATCCATCTACACTTGCTCTTCAGTGAAGCGAGAAGCTTATGATACGGAAATCATGTATGCAAACGTGATACCGTGACATTTTCCAACAAAATTGATCCACCATCTTTGTTTGCATAGCTTTATGATATTGGAGCCTGCCCACGACGACCCTGCAAGAATGGCTTTTACCCAATCCATGAAGCTGCAAGGCATGCAAGTGCAGGCAGTATGGAATTGTTGTTGAAGTTTGGGCATGACAATGGTTGTTCCCCGGGAGGAAATGATAAGCTTTTTTGACGCCGAAGGAAACGTCCCTTTACATTCTGCAGTGCATGGAGGTGACATTAAGGTATGTTCAATTTTTATGCATTTTTACATCAAAAATGCTATCTCGTTACTTCCTCGTTACCCAACTTGGTCATAAAAATCCTACAAAAGTAAATCAAAAATAATGAAATTGTAAAAAGAGAAGTCGTAATACTGAGAAAACTTCAAAGTCCTTCAAAGCCTGGCGATAAAATGCATATTTTGTCTCTTCAGCTTTCCCCAGTTTTCTTCTCTAATGCTATTCTAGGTTGTTTGTATTTATGTTTGACGTAGCTGGTTTAAAGGATAGCTTTTCTGAGTAAATCTTGAACTGTCTACATGGATTTTATTATCCTTCGATGTTTACTATATACATCTCAACAAATCAGAGTTTTTCAGAGTCTTTTGTGCTACTGTTGCAAAAATGATGACAGTGTCCTTCTATTCATTTCATCACATTTGTAATCCTATATAACCAAAAGTTTCTATAAGTAAGCTGATGCTGCTTTCACCTACTTTCTAAAGCTTGTTAGTTTTCCAATCCCAAAGATGAGAAAGTGTCTTAAATTTTGCCCGACATGTAAGTAAACAAATACGGAAGAAAGTAAGAAGGGTTACAACATCATGAGCGAAGGTTATATTTTCGGTAATAACTCATCAAGTGACTAATAATTCCAAAGAGATAGTTAGAGCATTTCATCGAAAAACAAATCACTGTGTATTTAAAGAAACTTTCCAACCACATTGGATTNCGGAAGAAAGTAAGAAGGGTTACAACATCATGAGCGAAGGTTATATTTTCGGTAATAACTCATCAAGTGACTAATAATTCCAAAGAGATAGTTAGAGCATTTCATCGAAAAACAAATCACTGTGTATTTAAAGAAACTTTCCAACCACATTGGATTAAATGTCAGATATTTAATTCAGTTCGACGAGCTCTGATTCGACTAATAATTATGTATCAAGTGGCTTGTCAATTAGCACATATTATATTTCCAATTTACTATAATAATTGCGCAACCGAGAAGCTAACCACCTCGACCTCATTGCAAAACAATTTTGCTCGTGGCCACTTCAAGGAAACTTTCCATTAGCTTCTATCCAAAGACCAAATTGAAAAACAAACTTTGTCTTTGGTTAGGGTTTCTTGAATTTCATAATAACATGCATGTTGCTCTTTTGGCAATGAATCTTCAAATAAACTGAATGACGCTTGAGGGAAAAGCACGGGGAAAAGCATGTGAGATGAGGCCCGCTTATATAACAAAGTTCATTTGAGATCAAATCAAACCCCGTGTAGATTTTGGATCACAGGGCTTCTAAAAACCCTTGATGTGTCATCTCATTCTCGTAACTCAACCCAGACTTTATGATTCATATATTTTTACTTTGACTTTATAACTGAATTTTCACTTTGATGAGGTTTATGTTTTACATTTACATAAGCAGGGAAAAAGTTGAATGACTTAGGTTTCATCACTATAATTGCAAAGTTTTACGAGAATTCGATGGACGAAAGCCCTTTGATTTTGCACATGTCCACACTTGAACCTGCATTCATGTCTTTGACTTCAAAGAAAAACTAAAAGTTGCTTCAAGTTAAAAACTTGAAAGTGTTGATCTGTATTATCAGCAACAAACAGACCCACATTGCATTTTTTAATTACTGAAATTTCTTCTGTACTAAGTAACCTTTTACTTTCGAATTTCCAACATTTTAAGGCTGTTGAACTATGTCTTCGGTCTGGGGCGAAGATTTCAACCCAACAACATGATCTCTCCACACCTATCCATTTGGCATGTTCTCAAGGTGCTATTGACATTGTGAAGCTGATGTTTCAGGTTAGCAAAGTGGAAAGGGAGAAAATTACAATTAAATACTTGATTATGAGGTAGGATAATTGAATAATTGATTCTTCCACAGCTACAACCGGAAGAGAAAGATACATGCCTGAAATCATGCGACCTTCAAAGAATGACCCCGTTGCATTGTGCGTCGATGTAAGTTATTAATTTATTATTGAAGCATATTCTATTCTATCCTGTGTATTTATTGAGGTTGGATATTTTGTAGGTTCGACCACTTTGAACTTGCCGAATTCTTAATACAACAAGTAAGTGAAATATCTTATCTGCTTGACAATCACACTCTCCTAAATGAAGTGCAAATACATCAGGTAATGAAAATGTGCATATTATTCAGGGAGCGTCCGTAAATGTTTTGGACAAAGAGCGGCGAAGTCCTCTTCATCTCGCGGCTTTTAGGAATGGATGGAGGACTATGAAAACGCTAATCCGACTAGGTGCAAATGTTAGCTTAAAAGATAATGATTCGCGAAATGTTCTACACGCAGCTGTGATCCATGGGGGAGATCTCGATAAGATACTGGATGATGAATACTGCGTATGTTTTAGACTTTTGATTGGCAATTGATGCAAAGCATATTAGTTACGTTATGATCAATGGCTTTAGGATGAATTCATCCCAATCTTAGAAGAAAAGGATAAGAATGGCTTTACATCTTTGCATTACGCTGTAAAACGTACGTAAAATACATGTTCAAACTGCACACGCACATATTCTAATTGCACAGTTGATATTAATTTATAGTTGATGTATTAATAATACTGGTAGAGGGTCACATTAAAAATGCATTAAAGTTGATAAGTCTGGGGGCGAGTATAATCACGAAGAACAATATTGGAGAGAACGTTCTGCATATTGCGTGCAGGTATGATTTTATTTTTATGAAAAATGTAATGAAATTTAATATTAGATAAGTCACTTGGTTCACTTTGAATCAGATACGGTCGGCTAAACATCGTCCAGCAAATTTTAAAGATGGAGCAAAACAACTCGGTAATCAACGAAGGTGATGGGAAAGGACTGACGCCATTGCATATCGCAAGCATGTTTGGTAAATCAAATTTTATTAATATTTTCAGTGTAGCTTTTGTATTAGTTGGCAATGGAATAAATCCAATTAGCTACAGAGATTTCAGCTAATCCGATCATTTCAATAATTTAATTAGGACATGTGCGAGTAGCACAAGCGCGTAAATGGACGTTGCTCATTAGCACATTGCCCCTAAAAACTAAATCTGATATTATCTATATAACTTTTCATTTTCCTAGAACACACCTATTCACATAGCAAGCATGGAAAATCAACCTGTCGCGGTGGAGCTTCTGCTTACCCTGAATTGCAACTTAACTTACAATTACAAAGGGTTTAGCGCTGTTGATTTTGCACTTCAGAATAAATTTGCAGCCGTGGCTCTTGTAATGGTCACACATCGAACGAGGTTTGATAGAAAAGAGCTATTAAATGGGAAATGAAAAGATTAACGATGAGATTATATGATGTTATAGGGGGAATGAAATCCTTGGCATGTCGTCTGGAAAATATCCTTCAATTATGCTTGCGCTTGTGGCCAATATGCCACAAGTGGTTTCATCCGTGCTAGACAGATGTATTATCAAATCAGAAATGAAATCTGACTCGGAGCACTTTAACGTAAGTAAAATAACGAGATCTCGACGTTCACTGACATCAAGCGAGGAAAGTGGAAAGTTGCTTTCTCCTGTACTTTCTCTCATTGAGATGCTTCCACTTTGAGGCAGATGTCAAGCTAGTGTAAGAACAAAGTTGGGTTTGACTTTATTAAAACTTTCGTTTCATTCCAGATTAAATACGACTTCAAATGGCTTTCTTCTCTAGCTGAGCCTGAGGGAGAACAGCTTAGCCAAAAATTTGGAGAAAAACTTGAGGAAAAGTTTCAAGGAAATTCATTTGAGAGGAAACATTTGCCTATTCTGAATGTAAGTTGGAAGTTGTGTCTAGTCCAGCTTAAGAATAACTGTTATTTTCAGTAATCTTAGTCACTTCTCACATCAAAGTTTCTAGGATCATCATCCTATCATTATCAAAGTTGAAGAAATGGAAACATTGTCATGAAACTTTTCTATTAATATCTGAGCAAGTATTACAGAAAGTATATAGTTTCTGGAATAGTTAGATAAAAGTTTATAATTTAGTTAGAATTATAAATAAAGATGGCACAAAGCTTCGAAGCAGACATAGCTTATTAGGTAGTTGGATGATAACTTTTGTTATGTCGTTGTGGAAGAAGATATTTGGGATTTTTACTTCAAAGTAAAGAATTTCAAATGAAAACGAGAAAAGTCATAAAATTCAGAAAGGGATGAAAGCAAAAATTAAGCTATATAAAATATTTCATGATGATGGGTTTGTTGCTTTTAAAACGAGATTGAAGTAGTGAAAACCACGAAGTAATTTTGTAGCTTTCACATACCCGAATACAAATCTAACACGTGTGTTATCGATGAGCTTTGCATCATTCTGAAAATTTATTTTCAAGGGAATGGTCTACCATGGTCGGGTGGAGCTCCTCTCTCATGACTTTATTTGGGATTTTTACTTCAAAGTAAAGAATTTCAAATGGAAACGAGAAAAGTCATAAAATTCAGAAAGGGATGAAAGCAAAAATTAAGCTATATAAAATATTTAATGATGATACGTTTGTTGCTTTTAAAACGAGATTGAAGTAGTGAAAACCACGAAGTAATTTTGTAGCTGTATTATTTTCACATACCCAAATACAAATCTAACACGTGTGTTATCGATGAGCTTTGCGTCATTCTGAAAATTTATTTTCAAGGGAATGGTCTACCACGGTCGGGTGGAGCTCCTCTCTCATGACTTATCCCAGAAATATTTGCAAATGAAGTGGAATGCGTATGGGAAGTACTATCACTTCTCCCACCTGATTCTCTACCTGGTCTTCTTGGGAATTTTGACGTCTTTTGCATCCGGCTACCTGAGACCGGGAGACACGCCGAGAGCAGACATAAAGTCCAAATGGACTGGTAAAACAGGAGATGTGAACAATGCGGACAGAAATAGACTTGGTTCACTCGATCCTAACCTGGGAATAGCTTCCAACCAAACCTTCATTAATAATGAAGCTAACCACATTCATTCAAGTCATCAACCATCACCAACCTCCACAACATCCATCAATGGCTCGTCCTGGCCAAAATCGGTATATCATGCAAGCCCTTTTGATTTTCAATTTATCCGTAATGTTCTATTTATATATTAAATTGGTTTTGCGTCATTGCGTCGATAATTAACCTTTTAAAAGTTTACCATTTCCGACTAACATGAAATGACTTTTTCTGCCTTCCAGGCAAATACGGCACAGGGATATGATGGTCTTCTCTCCAACAACTCTGACCTATTCAGTGATGAAGCGAACCTTAGTTCTTTCACTGTTGATGAAATTATGAAAGCAATTATAATTCTTACTGTAGCAGTTGTCAACATTTTGAGAGAATGTACCCATCTCTACCCGTTGAAAATTAAGTACATTTTGGATACTGTGAACTGGTGAGGCATTTTGATAATAATTTGGCAAAGTACAATTGTAATTGTTAATTTCAGAATTAAATGTGTAAATGTTATATCCCCAGGGTTTATTGGGCTATGAACCTCTGCTGTGTATTGATGATTGGAGCGAGATTTATTCCCCAGATGCAAAGCTACGCTGAACCGAGTGCTTCCTTGGCCACGTTTTTTAGCTGGTTTTACCTCCTACTCTTTCTCCAAAGGTGAGCAGATGCAGGTTATTTTTGCAATTAGACGTTTTCCCTTCTGGCATCCCACCCAATCGCATTCTATCGTTACAAATTGTGAACACGTAGCCCCAAAAAGTAAGTCTAGCAAACCAATCTAACAAAATAATGTTTTATTACAACTGCCGTTGGCAATGACTGATAGCGAGTTCATCAAAGACTATAAGTCCAGCGGTTTCGATAATCCCCCAACCGTCATCAACTTTGTTCACTCATCACTCGCATCAATTTCCTACTTTAACATTTTGTCCATACTCTCATTTCAAATAGGGTCTATTAAACAAAAGAGGAGAATGTAAGATGACAGGCTTTATCTTTGATCCCTCACAATCAGAATGCATATAGCCTTTTCCTGACTTTCACTCATAATTCTAACCTCCTTAAGTAGTCGTGAAAGAAAAGCATTCTTGCGACAGAGGAGATGAAGGAGAAGTCAAAAAGCGATTTTATT